>CAEGAF010079751.1:0-93242 GCA_903067075.1 Micropoecilia bifurca | reverse complement strand
TGTGTGGTTAAATTTAGAAAAAATCTGGCCCTCTTTCTTCCAGTTGGATCCCGGGTTCTCTCAATGGTGGCATGTGGGACAAAACACAACAATGCGTGATGACGTCACATAATTGCAGAATTTAATCCAAATCGGAACCCGGAACAGAAAAAGGGAGCATAGATGTTTGTGGAAAAATTGCAAGGAGCAAAATCTAATTTGTTACTCTGTGTGGAAAGTTTTATCTTCTTTTAGAAGATAAATATGCCTTATTTATTCAAATAAGGCGTATCTTTGCTCATCCAACCAGGACCTGTCTCTGACCCTCTCTCTAAAGCCATTTGTCTCCGTTGTCTAAATAAAGTGGAATCAAAGCTTCTCCGAACTCCTGCTGGTTTATGGCTTCACAGATTAGTGTGAAAAGCTGGGACCTCTACTGATTGTTTCCCAGACAGACAAAAGGCAGATCAAAGATCTTAGCAAATGATCTGCTGTAACTACAAGTAAAATAAAGGTCAATAGGTCAGAATAAGTTATAAATTTTAAAACTATAATTAGGCTATTTCAATCAAGCCATGTTAAATTTTAAAACTAGCATATTTTAAATTTATTTTCTTAACATATATAAAACCAAAATACACCAATTTACATTCACAAAGTTATATTTCACTTGTTTAATCCCTGATGAGGAGTAATAAACTCAGCTTTTCTTTTTTTATTCATTGAGATCTTGAAGATATACCAGGATGGTTTCAAAAGAAGTCTTAAATGGAACTTGCAGAAGCTCTGAGTACCAAAAGCCTTGGAAGGTAATTCTGGAACGTTGTTAACCCAAAGCAATGTATCTGCCTACATCATTAAAACACGAGGGAGATCCGCTATGGAATGACAGGTGGGGGGGTTACAGGTTATAGGAGCAGCAAGTCTGAACCACGTCTTCGCGATGGTCCTCTGAGGACCCATGAAGAAAGAGGTCACTTTGAAAGAAAAGATAGACCAGGGAGGGAACATTTTGAAGAGAAAGTTTTTATTACCCCATTTGTTTTAGCGGGGTGGGGGGGAAAGGTTACTAATGAGAGAGAACAAACACAATTAATGTAGCACTGGCATTCTCACAAGAGATGAGGAACAGAAAAAGATGGCTTTGACAAAAAAAAAAAAAAAGAAAATGACAGGACCTATTGGTGAGCCAATGAATGGGGAGAAGAAAAAAAACGAGTTGAAGAGCATGCAGCAGTCAGAGAGGAACGGCTGTCGTGCGTAGTAGCCACTCCTCGTGGGACGTGGTAACAAAGCGAGCTGCCATCTAATTATATCTTGCTTTACCAAGTCGATTCGAGCCAAAAACAACAGCAAGTGCAACAAGCAAGAAACCTTTTTCCAGGACCGAGCGCGACGTGAAGGAATCACACAGGAAAACACCATCAACACCAGCGAAAGAGCATGTGAATAATTCTAGGAAACACAGCAAACATCAACGTTCAGGAACCAGCTGACAGATTTCTGAGCTCACTGGACTCAGAACGGATTACTGAAGAACAAAAGTGAACGCTTGGAGCTGATCAAATACTGAATTAATAGTAACGGATATATATATATATGTGGTCATGTATGTCAAAAACATATACCTTTAACAATCTGTAGTGGCAGATCCAACTCACTAATCTCTAATTTCTCGATTCCAGAAATATTACATCTTATGAGAACCAAATCTACCTGACAAGCTTGTCATTACACTTGTGCCAATATGTTCAGTTTAAGGTGGGTTATACTTAAAACTTAAAAGGAAAAATAAAGATGCGTTGCTTAGGGTAATAGTCAGTTCCTCATGCCAGACATGTATCAGACATGAAGTGCTGCCTGCCCTGTATGCGCTCTGCCAAGAAGCCACCCAGAGCTAAGGCAGCTGTCTGTGTACCGACTTTGATGTCTTATTAATTTTGTTGGTTGGCTGTACATGTGTTGCGTTTTTTTTTTGTACAAGTGCAATATGTGCTCCGTGCCACATGCTGGAGAGGTGTGTGCATAAATATAAATATATATATTTATATCATTTTTGAATTTGTAGTAGACTTTTCATCTAGCTGCTTTACAGTACTCCATCAACGTGAGCTTCCTGTAGTGGCTTTAAACCTTGGAAATCAGACTCTTCTTGCGACAAATATGCGCACCTTTCGCTCCCCGCCGAGACATTTTCAGAGCCCTGTCACCATGGCAGGGAAAAAAATCTTTTATTCTGCTGTTTGTGTTTCAGACTTCTTCAGAAAATGTGAGTGATGTTTGTGACCCTGTAGGGTGATTAAATAAATAAGAAATAGCTACAGGAGATACAAATAGTGTACTTTAAAGAGAGTGATGTTTTTTTTGTTTTTTATTTGCTAGTTTAGCATTTGGTAAGCTTTTGAAAGGTTCTACGCATAATTCATGACACCTATATCTTTATATATATATAAATATGTATATATACCTTATAGTGGCAGAATGACCTGAACCAGTTCTTTAGCAGGTTTGACCAGCCCCCTCTCTCCACCCCATGCTGATGCCCCCATCATGTTTGACAACAGCTGGCTTTTCTTCTCTGGACTTCACAGCTCTCAGCCATCATCCACCTCTTGCGCTTCAGAAGCCTCCGTCCCACATCCCTCCTCCTCCGCCACCATCTCATCTCTTTCAACACTTTGGGTGAGGAGTGGGGCTGCAAAAGATCAAGGTGCTAAAGGCTGCTGATCCAGATGGCATCAGCTCCAGGGTTCTTCTGAGGTGGTGCGTGAATCCACTGTGTGGCATCATGGGATACATGTTCAACCTGAGCCTGAAGACAACCGTAGAAGACGTCCTGTGTGGGAGACATCCGGAGGTCGATGCACCCGATGAAGACCTATGAGAAATTGGTCCTGTACGTACATTGGATCCGTTGTGGTTCACCGACTAGCCTGGCAGGGAGTAGGTCCGACTCTCAGGACACGGTACTGGCAGACGTCTTGTAATTGAAGGGAAGAGCAATGAAACTCAACAATACTCCTGATAAGAATTTAAAGGTGAAATCCAGGTGGATTCTGGGGAGCATGCTCTTCCCAAACAACCCCAAGAAATCTCAGGAAAAATTACTTCAGAGGAAGAAAATAAAATGTGAATCAATTGAATTATTAGGATCCAATTGAAAAGCTACGAAAATAAGCGAAAGCCGAAATCCCTAAAGGTGGTCTCAAGAAAACGTACATTTTTGAGAATAGCTTGTGGATATTTAAAAATAATTAACAACATACTTGCACCCATTACCTGAGTAATGGATGAAATTAGATTCTCCCTTCAGAAGCTGTCCAAGCATCTTAATAATTTGAGTAAGTTTGAAGACACACAAATAAGATTGTGGTACTTTAGAATTAAATTTATTTATTTGGTTTGCTTTGGAATTTTTTTTAAATATCAGTTTTCATTAGAGCCGTATAAAAATGTAGACTTGCTGCAGATAACCATTTCCAGAGTTGCAAACTGTACACCTGTCCTAAGGAAGAGCAAAGGGTCAAAGGGTAAAGGTCATGTGTGTTTTGCCACAGTCTGGCTCATTTGGCACAGTCAAGGACAATTAAAGCTTCAACCAATTTAACAGCTTAATTGCTAGTTGTAGCTTAATTATAATTCCTGATGCCAAGAAGCATGCTACTGATGAATAAAGCAGGAGCGAGAATGATAAGCAGCCACAATGACTTTTCAAACCCCAGACAATACTGAGTCATCTGTCTTTGCTGGAAGACGAGTTTGTTTCATCCGAAGAGTTTTTTTTTTCCTCTCTCTTTCTGCCCACTGAAAAGGCAGTGAGCAGTAATTAGGGCCACATTATCATATGTTAGTATTCACTGGGGAGGTGAAGATGCTGCGAGGGGGGGAAAAAAACTAACACAAAAACCACAGAAGGTAAGGAGAGACTGTGCCACTTTTGCATCAAGTAACAAAAGAGATGAAGAAAAGTAGCAGAAAGGAGAGTTAAGAAATGAAAGAGTTCAATTTAATAAAAAATACTGTCAATCATTAAAAAAAAAAAAGTTTGGTGCGTTAATGTGTGCCCCCTAATGAATAAGAGACGGCAGCATGTGTCCCTGTGATTAGCATTTATTAGCCTCCTTTCTGAGGTGGCTGATGAAAACGCACAGGACGAATGGTGAGAACCAGGATAACTAATCTCATGCAGAGCGCATGAAGAATGGGAGAAAAATGAAAACTGTAGATGGAGCTGGGCAATTATTCAAAACACATTACTGAATGTTGGTCTATATATGCTAATTTACCTGCAGTGTCCACTGAGATGCAGTTGTCTTTCATCGTAAAGTCGGTCTTCCAACACGACTCCCATAAACACATATACCATAAATATTTATTTATATAGGGAACATCCTGGTACCGTGGTGTGACTAATTATCTGCTGAAACAGTGTATTAGTTGCATGATTACCTGATTCCTCTATAGTTAATTACACAGCCTGCACTTCCCTGACCTCTGCCAGCATGATGCATTACTACTTCTCCATCTCTCACTCCCTTCTTCCTCTTCCTGTTTCCTTCCACCTTTTCAAAAGTTCACTACAGTCCCTGTTGATTTTTTTTTGTACTGATAAAAACATAAAAAAATAATTGGTCTTTCAAGTCTAAGTACAGTCTTGCTAAATGCTGTCATGTTCCAGCCAAAAACGTCAATCTCTATGTATCAGACCTACACAAATTATTATTACAAGATTAAAATTTTACGGTTTGTTTGTTCAGCCCCCGACCCAGATTGGCTCCATACAAGCAGTCTGGCAAGAAGAAAGCCAATGTCAATAATTCTTGCTTAAGCTTTGCTACACATTTTACGCTGCTTTGTGTCGGCTTCCACAAAGAAGAAATTGCTCAAGTCCGATGAGAAAAAAATTAAACTTTTTGACTTGATATCCAAAACTAACTGTACGCTGGCAAGAAAGCACCATCCAGCTCTTAAACATGGTGGTCTTCACGTAATTATGTGTAAAGGCCTTACTCTACTTAGCTGCAAAAAACTTCGAAGTGGGAAAGAAAAAAAAGGTCAATGAAGCACAAGGTCATTGTCTTCCATTTCTGTTCAGACTGGATGTCGCTGAAACGTTCTCCGTTATGCCTTCTGTAAAATGTTGTCATGAATCAAAGACAAAACAGTGAAAAAGATAAATTTGTTGTTACTTATTAGTTCAACCCTGTTTAATTTAACTTCTAGCTGTAGGAGCTCAGAGTATGGCTCAGTTCAAAGCAATATAGAAGTTGTTCTGTTTTATTTTTTCTGACCTGTCAATCTTCTTTTGCTTCTTGCACAAAAATCCCACCTAGAGAAGGAGCCCAGGATGCATCCTGACCCAAACTATGACCTAATTACACACCTTACCTCATCTGAGATCTGTTATGATCTATATCTCACAACCAAGGGTTACTAGATCATAGCTGGATTGGTAAATCATTAATGTTGCTGTGTGACCGAGCTTTTGGCCACATTTTATTAGATGAGGTGAAAATCTGTCTATCATCAGCTGCTTCATGTGAGCAAAACTCCAAGTCAGATGAAATCCTGTAAATAAAACAAACACTGATTCCCAGTACATAAAAATAGATCATTTTTGTTAAGCATAGTATGAAAATGAACATTTTTACATATTTAAATTACAACCTTTTGTGAGTACTGCAATAACAGGAAGTCATAAGTATTACTCATGGCTTTACAACCTTCCGCGTTGAGTTGTCACGTGATAAACTTTTGATCAGTTCAGAGTGCAGACATCCCTATTTGTAAGTCAAATATTTAATGACAGAAGACAAAAAACTGCAATGAAATATATTGGTTGCTTCATTCTCTTGTCCAGAGTTAATAACAAATTCTATTTACAAGATGTTTTGGGTGTTTAACCAACATTATACATGAAAATACATGGGTGCA
This sequence comes from Micropoecilia bifurca, assembly GCA_903067075.1. NCBI lineage: Eukaryota > Metazoa > Chordata > Actinopteri > Cyprinodontiformes > Poeciliidae > Micropoecilia > Micropoecilia bifurca. Next base: position 87,329 of record CAEGAF010079751.1, on the reverse strand, counting down.
ACATGAAAATGTGGGATCAAAAATCAATTTTTGTTTTTTGAAACAATTGATTTAATAACTAAACTGACAGATTAACTGTAATACCCTTTGCCACCCTGCATTGCTGCACCAGCTCCATCCTATCCTTCAGTGCTAATTAACTGTACACTGTAGTTAAAAAGCAGTTTATTTCAATGTCATTTGTTTAAGAGGGGTTACTTCTAGGTGGCTGCTGTCACAATACTTTAAAACAGCCAAACACGGACAACTCCTCAATCTTTCATGTGCCTTGCGATTTAAATGGTCACCTTAGTTATGCGCTCCAAGTGTACCTCGCTAATCCTGACACAACGTCTCAAAGGTAGCTAATGCATAAAGATAGTCCCATGACTGATTCATTTTTCTGTGGCGCATTCTGTTTCATCTGCAGCCTTTCATTTATTAGCGAGCTTTGAACTCTCACAAAGCCGTTCCATCACGTGGCTCCATGTAGCGTTAAACACTGAACAAAGTCTTTGGCAGGTTATGACGAGTTTCAAAATACTGTTACCATGCAAAGGCATTCATGCCGCTTTTTTTATTACATTATGTCACCGAATATTAGTGTATTATTGAAATTTTATGTGGTAGATGAACACAAAGGAAGGTTTGTGAAATTGAAGAAAAAATATGTTTCCCCTGACCACGCTTTGGTCCCAGCACTAAAAAAAATCACCAAGTAAAACATCTTGAGTTCAAAACCCTAGAATTCCATTTTTGATCAGTCAAATTTAAACCGTAAACAAAAGAAAAAAAAAATAGTGCTTGAACTATGATGAAATGTGGAATTAATATCCAAACACACATTGTGTTGTCTTTTTTCTTCTTTTTTTTTAAATACCACTCAACAAGTCGGTTGAGCTTGTAGCTGTTACATTTATTTATGTTATTATGTTATGTTTGCTACAAGCTCTTTTGGCTGAGCTCACAACTGATTATTTTCAACTGACTAAATCAATGTTTCTGGCTCAGCCCTTGACCGCTGTTGGTCTTTAAATATCTCCGGGTGGTTTTCATAAACGCTCTAAACTCCTGCTTCCCGTATGACGATGCGGATGAGAAATGAGCTGCTCAAAACTATGGTTGTCTAAGATAAACAAAAGGGTACAGAGTTGGGTTCTTTGGTGTCCGCGATGCCGTTGGTTCTCTGACAGTCCTCTCATCCCGTCACATTTATACCGAGGTTGAATCACACGCACAGATTTTAAAGTTGATGCCGTGATCGATGAACAGGCCTGTAGCTGCTTCTCTCTTGTCCGCACTTTGACATACGAGTAAAAAAAAGAACAGGGGGTCTTTGCTTTCTTCTTAACAAGAAAAGTCCCTCCAGCCATTGAATCACCGCTGCTTATCCCGAGCGCTAATGAAAACGGTAGCCATTAAGAGGTCAGTTTATGTGATCTGCCATTTCTGTCGTCTGCCCGGGCAGAGATAACAAAAAAGAGAAAAGGTGCTTGTCTTTTATTCGCCACTTCTCCTGCGACTCAAACTGCCAGTCACTCTTTTCCGCAAAGCTGTTTTCCTTTCAAAGGCTTAGTGGCTTTGGATGCAGCCGCAGCTCTGTGATTTTTATCACATGAAAGGAGGAGAGATTTTCCTCTTGTCTCCACAGGTCTCAGGTATAACAAGGCAGGGAGGGAGAGAGGGGCGGAGAAACTATAGAGATCCTAAGACTGGAGGGGGGAGTGAAAGCCAGAAAGTAAAAAAACAAAGCAAAAACAGGCAGTTTCCTTAAGTATGGGTCAAAAAGTTACTATGTGTTTGGGCTGGAAGTTCCTTTGGAAACGCAATTAGCATCCGGCCCTGTGTATGTGACAGCGGTTATGGATGAGAGACAAGGAGACAAAAGGAAGACAGAGAGAAAAATGAAAAATCCCCACAGGTATGTGAATCCACTGGGGAGCATCGCCTGGAAGAGAGAGGATAGAAAAGAAGGTGATTGACATTCACTTTAATCCACAACTCTCCACATGTCATCCAATTTTTACACCTGAGAAAAAAAATAGAGCTAGAGACTATGAGAGAGACAATGAAAATGGACAGAGGGGAGCAGAAGAAATAATAAAAAAAGAGTCAAAAAAAGACAGAGGTAGTCACAAAGAGAGAGACTTAATTCCTTAACTTGATGACACACAGAGAGGGATTGGAAGAGACTTGAAAATAGATGTTGTGAAGGAAAGGGCAGGATATGAGTTATGCTTGAGGGGGGCGAAAAAATAAAAAAAATCTGACCAGTGGAAAAAGAAAAGGTCGCAAAAAGGAGGGCGGGGGGGGGGCATGTAATTCGATGAAAGCCGGATGCACAAAAGGACCACAGGACGGTGAGGAGCAGCGCAGCTCGGAGTGCACGGTAATTATTCCGCCGTTAATGATGCTGACGCTTTCAAAGCAACTCCTTTGTGTTTAATTTAGGACGTCAGAGAGCGTATATAGTGTTGTGCTGATGCAGTGGATAAGCCTCCCGGGGAAAAAGCAAAGAAGTGGAACTGTGGCAGACGAACTGTTTGTTTTAATGCGCGAAAAGCTCTATTGTATTCAAGGTAAAAAACTGCGCGACCTCGTGGGACGGGTAAAGAGTCACGTTAGCTTTTAGGGTTCTAGAATATTAACGGAAATGAGTTGCAACTTTTCACGCTGCTCTGTGTTGGCTTACAGGGCTGCTTACAGTAGATTTTGTAACTTTGCCCATTTGGTTTGTCGACCGTAAGCTTGACCTTTTGAGTCGTGTTGGTACAACCATTCCATCATTCCTGACAACAAAAGCAGTCAAGACAGGATTCTCCAGTATTTACTTGATCTGGGATCAAGTCTGATCCATTTCATAGAAGACATGAGACAGTCATCATATCCCTGTCTTCTTTGTTTCCTGCCTTGATTCATGACATCCCAACCCCGACCAACCCTTACCTGCTGATTAGCTCGTTGTCCTACTGGGTGTTGATTGCCTATATAAACTCCTGTGTTATTAACTTGGTGTTATCCTCTGTTTTCATTTTATTTTATTTTTTTGTCACAGATGTGGAGAATCAACCATTCTCCATGCTGAATTCTTGATGTATGAGGTTTCAGAAAAGTCAGGGAGTTGAATTCATTGAATTCCATTAGTTAATACCAAAATACAGCTGGTCCATTATGACCTGCTACCTTTAAGAGCTAACAGAGAAAATGGCCTTCCAGAAAAGCCTGTGATCTCCTTTGTTAGCCTCTCTCTAATTTACTCCCGAGCTCCTAGCATCCTGCAATCTTAGCTTTGAGGGCGTTTCCTAACATGGCATTTCTTTTAGCTTCAGCTGAGCAACTAGCTAAGAGATAGAAGGAAAACACAGATTTATTTATTCTCAGCACAAACTCAGAGGGATACAGGCCTGACCTCTTGACCTCTTTCTTCATCTTGACCATTGCCTTCTGCCTGCTCCTTGTTTGCACTGTGAGGAATTCTGCTTTCGGCTGTGAAATCTCACTTGCGTCTCTTGATTCTGCCGACTGCACAAAGGGACTTTGGATTTGCTCTGCCTCTCCTTGCCTGCCTTGTGTTTGAACCGGACCGTTCTTCTGATTAATGCTTCCTAGATTGTCGATTTACTTAACCTTTTGTCTCGCCCGTTGTTGGTTCAGTAAATCTGTTCAGAACGTGGGAAGCTATTTGGCCTCGTCGGAGGGATGACCTGTTGTGACGTCAACATTTCTGGCTCTCATCAAGCAGTCTATCTATGTCTTCCTGCTGGCTAAATTTGGCCAACAGGATGTTCCAGAAAAGAAGCCACTGATCACCTTGGACAGTCCATCAATTGACAAATATTCTTTGCCATTTTCTGAGATGTAGTCTGAGTTACACAAAAATCATTACAAACCCAGATTTTTATTTTTTTTAAGCAGCTTTCTTTGAGTCTGCCAAAAACTTGACAAAGTCACCGGAGAAAAGCAGCCAGATGTTTAAAAACCTGAGTCCCCTATACATCCAGGCATCACTGTTGCGGCAAGATGTATCTCTGTCAACAGTTGAACCGAAGCTGCTTGTTTTAACACCCAGACATTGTACAGCTTTTCAAACCCGATTCAGTGAAAAAATCTCGGGATGGGACGTGTTTATCTCCATCCCAGGAACAATCTTTTTGCGACTCATCTTTTGCTTTCGGGAGATTAATACCAGGGCTCATATGAACCTAGCTGATGTTTAAATTACAGAAGCTGAGAATGCAGATCTTCTTTCAGTCACTTAGTTAAAATGAAGCATTGTTGCCCTTTTTAAAATAAATCGGTTCTCTGAAAAGCCGCCGCTGTCATCAACTATTCAGGCAAAATTTATTGCAGTAATTGTAATGCAGTAATAATAGCGTTTTTGGAATCTTTTCTCTCTTTTTTGTCTTTTTCAATCAGAGTTATTACTTCTAAATTAGTTTATGTGATATAACCAGGTTGAAAAGAGAAGGGAGCCTTATGGGTAATGTTAAACTAGCAATAAGCCCAACTAAATGAAGTGAAAAACACACTGTATGTGTATATCTGAGGCAGAGAACTCATTTAGCTCTTTGGTCACAGTTATGCCATCCTTGAAACACTGGGAGCCCATGAGTCACTGCTTGAGAAGTCATATTATGTCATATCATGCAGGCTATTAGTCACTAGTGTTAAAGGAATGTCCTCAGTCACACCAATATTGAAAACAGCTGAAAAAACTCACACAGTCTGCTGAAAAGAGAAAAACAAGAAGTAGCTGATTAACTTTTATTGTGGATAATCACAGAAGCTGCAAATACAAATTTGATTTGAGACATCTGGGGACTTTTTTTCTTATGTAACTGCACCACAATCTTTTGTTAGGAATTTTAAGTTCTGAAAAGCTTTTTTTTTAATTCTGTACTCTGTCCTTCATCCAACACGTCGTGATTAAAATCTTCAACCAGCCTGTTAACACGTATGCCAATCTTATCATCGCAGTTGTTTTTTCTATTCTTGAAAATCTAGCTTTTTGAAAGAAATTAAGCACTTTTTAAAACTTTAAAAAAAATTGCTTTCTAAAACTCAGGCTTGGCAGTATTTCAAATATTCTTAGTCCTCTAAATTGTATAAATCAAATCAAGGCAAGAAACCCATTTGCTTAGAACCGCCTTTGATAAATAATAACTGGAACAATATAAAGAATAGTTGTTTTCTTTTCAACCTGTCAATTTCTTTCCCTTTCTTTGACACTGCAGTTTGATGGTTTTCCTTGTTTTTTGCTTTATTTTCCTTCTAATCATTTAAAGCACTCTGACTTGCCTTGCTGCTAAAAATTTGCTAAATGAAATTGCCTCGCCTATGTGAAGGCTACAGGGTGAGCTATAACGAACTTCTGTTTTAGAAGTTGTTAGCCAGAGAAAAAGGGGAAAAAAAAGGGACAAATTGTTCCCATACAAATACATTATTGAATTGCAGCATTATGGTAAATGTGATAAAGTTTTTTTTTTTTTTACAATTTTGAGTAGAACAAACCGCAACCTTTCCTTTTCATCCAACTGTAGCTTACTTTAACTTTTAGCTACACAGTTCAACACACTGCCCCGCTTTTCTGGATGCTGTCTCCAGAAAACTGCAAAACAGCTGAAACACTGAGTTTCTTTGAATATAGGAGAAAAACCCAACTGTTTAGTTTCCTTTATAGTAAATGGAACTTCGACCAACATATTTGATGTGTGGTGATGATTTTGAGGACAACATATGACAAAATGTAATGTTTCTTGCCCGTTTCATAATTGTTGATGTTCTTTAAGTACTTTGAAATACCTTATTGCTGAAATGTGCTATACAAATAAAGTTGACTTGACTCCGCAACACTTTGTACATATCCAAGCAAACACATTAAAATCTCAAATTCTTTGTCTATTTATACACTTCACCAACACTGTGCTGTTTGTTTTCTTTACTTAAAAAAATGGTAAAAGCATGAAAAAATAATACAGTCAGAGCAACCATGCACAGTCCCTGAAACCGAATGGGACAGTTTAGTTTACATTGCAAACACTCCTTTCTCCTCCAATCCTTCATTTGTGACCTTTGTTGTAGATGCTTTTTCTCTAATTAAAATAGAAGAGAAGCTGGCAGGCAACTGTGGTGAAACTGCAGACCACTGAGCTTTCTAAACACACACACACACACACACACACACACACACACACACACACACACACACACACACACACACACACACACACACACAACAGATTGAACATTGACACCCTCAAACCAATCTGCTTCCAGAAGGTGTTCTCCCTGACAAATCAATACACTCGACCTGTCCATGTACCCTATATGCACTGGATCTCCTATGGAAAAGGGCTGATAAGACCCGAAGTCCATCACTGCTTCCATCTCGCCCCAGGCAGCACAGTCATGGTAAAGTTCTGGGCTGTTTTATCTTGTTAGAAGAATAACTGTATCTATAATCACTGCCAGCGGCGATGTTAGAAACTTCGGGGGTGACATGGGCCCAGAAATCTTTAAACATTTTCAGTGGGTTATAGTTTTTGACAGAAATTCATTTCAGGCGCAGCATTTTCGGTTGGCTTTGAAGGGGTGTGTGGTCGTATGGATGTATATAATTTTTTTTTTTACAAATCGTCAAATATGTTAACATGTTGAATTGCACCTCTCACCCGTTGACAGCAGAACATAGGCACCAGAACTCTTCCCCGCCCCACCAGGGGCAAAGGTGGAAGAAAATGGATCTTGAATTTCAACCATCATCACGTCAGCGTATGCAGCGTATGCAATGTAACAAGTGCAAAGGCTTGGCTGTTTAATATCTCATTCATTCAGGTTTTGCATGCTAATAATACCTGGTGAGAGTTTCTGCCCTTCAAGCTTTCATTCATCATGCAGATTTAACTTGATGTTTCCATAAACTTTATAAAAAGAAGCCTCAAACTTTTTTAGTACTCGCTGTCAGAGATTCATTCATGCAAATGTTTTTCTCTTTCATGCTATTTAGTATTGGAAAAGTTTTTTTTTATTATTTGATGAATAACAGAATATGTACGGTTTTTCTTCCCATTCAAATATTTATGTCAATCTCATTAATATTTGGTAGAATAGCCATCTATGTTGTATGAGTTGAGAAAAGTTTCCCTCCAGAAACTTCTCAACGAAGTTCACTTGAAATATTTCCCATTATGAGTCACCATTTTCTCAAGCTCAGTTTTCTTTTGCCTGGAGGTTGATGTGTAAATTTCCCATCCAAAACACCTGGAGCTCTGGGACCAAACCCCTCTGCTACACAAAGATGCTGTTCTGCAAATGTCACACAGGTCTTCGTTTTTCTTTTTCCAAATTTTGGCCTTGGAGCTCTTCAGTGGACGACAACTTTGCCAAGTCTCCTTATTATTGAATCATTGACTCTGAGCTAACTGTCCTTTATTCTAGATGAGACCTGAATACAGTTTTGAGGTCATCTTGCTAGGCTAATTACTTCTGGGTGGGTTTACAACAGCTTGATGTCGTTTTATGTTGTTTTTTTCAGGAGTAAAGCCTTAGAAGTTGCTTCATAAGCTTTTCCAGACTTGTCAAAAGATTTTCCTTCTTCTACAAATTCTTTCTATCAGGGTTTTTACATGTCTTTTTGGCCATTTCACCTTGCTAGACAAGTTACTTTAAATGACATCTTGATTCTACAGGTTTGACAGTTATCAGGCCTGAGTGTGGCAAGTAAAAATTAAAACACTGTGGGAAACAGATTCACAATTTAACCAGTCAGGTTGGTTTGGATGGTATTTGGCCCTCAGTACGCAAATGAATTAATAAGTCAAATCCTTACTTGAAAATTGTGAATTTTATTAACCAAAAAGTCATCTGTGTCTGACTATAGGACTCATTTTGTTATCTAAAACATGCATGTATGACAAATTAAATCTTTAAGGGCCAAACAGTTTCTCACAGTACTGCACAATGTGCTTTAAATCTGACAGCCAGGATCTCTGAGGTGTTTCTTTTCCACGTAGTTTGCAAAACTAAACCACACCTTTCGGTTTTTATTTTCTCTCTGCACATCAAAATCCACTCTCAGGTCTGGCCGCTGCTAATGTACTTGGCATTGATAAACTTTACTGCATCTTCGGTTTCTCCCAGAGCCGAATAAGTAGAGAATGCATTTCCCACAAGAAGCTACTGCCTCCTTTGTTAGATAAATCCAGGTGGTGTTGTTGTTGTTTTTGGTTTTTTTTATTTTTCTTTTTTTTTTCCTGGACAGTGTGTTGGGATCAACAGTTCTACTGTTATGCTATGATGATGTATAAGCTTGACAGTTTCTTGTTTTTACCTGTTTTTTTTCATCCCCACCTCACTTTTTTCTCTCTTCACGAAGCTACACACAGACTGGAATTACACACACTAGACACACACAGCGCTGCGATTTCACAGCGCTGTGTATGACAAACACACACAGCAAAACACATGGACTTCCTGGAATTTAATGAACAGTTAGAGGAGAGAACTTGCTCCAATTTATAAATCAACTGCAGCGTTGCACAGCCAATCGACCCAGAAAGACATAGATAAGCCCAGCCTTTAGTAGAAGCTAACTTGGTAAATTTAGTTTGTTGAGTTCACTAATTACCACCGATGCACAAAGTGTATTCCTCCGACTACCTTTTTATTTGTTTTAATTCCCACGAGGGAGACAGAGGACAGCAGGCAGTAATATGTCCAAAAAACATGCAAGGGATGATGTAAGCCACATTTTAACAGCTTGCAGGAAAGAGGAGGGATATTTGTAATCATGTGCTGCAGTCGTAATATTGGTGAGTGGTGTTGTTGTCTGATTAAAGACCGGCTTGAATTGGAGCTAAATCATTTAAATAAAAATACTTGGAGAGGAAGTGAGCAGAACGGGCACAAAAAGAGGGACAGAAATAAGAGGAGTTGGACTTTGGCAAAAATAGTCCTATGGGTCTCCAGAGTGGGGGAATATTAGCTTAATTTAGAATCCTGTGAAAGTCTGACACAGGAATCCATATGCAAAAATTACGTGCCATAAAAACTGAAGTGTTTCCTGGATTCTTTAGCAAAACATATTTGAATTTTTAGGGTTAACAGTGCTGATGCCTCAGAGATTAAAATAACCTCCAGAAAGTCATTCTCTCCCCCCAAACACTTTTTTTTTCACGTAAACGAATCCGCATGAATCTCATAAAAGATTTGAAAGAAAGCCAAACATATTTGGAAGAGATTAGCATGGAGTTTTGCTCTTTTCTTAAATGTTTCACTTCTGATAGCATGGGGGTCTCAGACGCCCACTCAATCAGATTACACATTCAGCGTTATTCTCTTGGAAACTCAGAGGACTAATGGGGGGGGGGGGGGGGATCCCTATCAGTATGAAGCAATGGATTGAAGCTACTGCTGCTAAATGACTGAAGAACAGAAATGTTCTCTCACATTCGCATAGACACCGAAGATCACAGCTCCACTTCAAACTGTTTTTACCACTTAAATGATTTTGACTGGGGTTATACTTGGTTGTTAAGTAGTTCTTAACTCAAGAACCTCAGCAAAAAAACAAAAAAAAGCTAAATACTCATAGCTGATCTTGAGTGATCATCAATAAAGTATCAGGTGTCCATTTGTAACAGGTGCAGGAATCCCGTGGTAATTATTCTTAATGTATGAAAAAACGTGGTCGGTATTTTGAAGATTTCTGTTTGGTCAGCGTTTATGAAGAGAATCACAAGCCACATTATTACATCCAGCTGATAAAGCGTCTGATTGGAGACGTCACGGCTAGAAACAAGCAGGAACTTGACATTATTCATGTGCTTGTCGAGATTCTTTAATTTCATTTAAGTCCTACGATTTTATTTTCCCCTCAGTCAGATCAGGTGACAAAAAGTAAAGCTGACTTGCATCAAACGTGGCACGCTGAACATTTTTGATTGATCGCCGGGTTTTCTTTGAGCTCGCCTCCAGCCTCATCTAGAAGCAGGACCTTTATACCGAGTACTGGTTTTTCAAAAGTTGGTGTTTTACAGATAGAAACCGATTAAACTGTCAAAGAAAACAATAACCAGCACAGGTTTACAACTCAAACTGTGAAACCCCACTTGGAGATCCACTCTAGTGAACAAATGGAGAATACAGGTCAAACCAGGAATGTTGTTCCCTTATCAATCTTTCGATTGTGGTGCGACTGCAAACCTATCAAGACATCTCCTTTCATCTAAAGGTACAAACATGGCAAGAAGAGCGTTGACTACTGAAGCAGTCAAGAATCTGTGGAAGAGCTACAGAAGTTTTCTGAGAGAATCCGTCAACAGGAGAGATGGTGACAATTTAACAAAGTTATATCTGCTTTATTTTATGATAGCTTGAATGGGGTAAATCTACTTCTTTCGTGTCAGTGCACTCATCCTGTTTGGAGTTTTGTGTTTCAGTTCCCTCCATGCAGAGCTCTACTTGCGTTGCCTGGAGTTAATGGCAGCATTATGCTGCTACTTGTACCTAGTCAGTCTTTTCTGGTCCTAATGACCTTTATCCATCTGTAGACTGACAGATACAAGAGCAGTAAGGACACAGGGGACAAAATGAAATGCAGCAAATGATCCGTGTCAGAATTTGAAGATTTGTTTTAGAGGGATACTCTTTGTTTAAGGGCCACCTGCTCTGCCCCTGAGTCACATTGTGTCCTGGAATTAATTATTAAAACCTGAATGAACATCTACTTAGTTTTGCACTTAACAAATATGGGCTTTAGGCATGAGTGGCATGAAAGAACCATTGACAGAAAAAAAAAGCCACTCAGTTTTGTCTGTGGCTTAAAATCCAAATGGAATGCGTTGAATTTTATGGGTGTAACGTGACGACTAGAGGTTGGGGTGGTGAGTCATTTAGCTGGTTGGGGGAAGTAAAATGAGAATATATAAGAAGCTAATTGTGTTCCTTTAAGCCAAGCTTTGAATTACAGTCATTGATTAGTGCTTGTTTGAAGTGAGCAGTTCATTTTTCCTATTGCACTTGAACACGCCTCATGCAGCCAATGCGGAGGAGGTTAAACGTGCTGCACCATCAGTCCAGATAGAAAACATTTTCCTCCTCTAATTCACATCTCATAAGTTACATATTTATTCTAATGATTGAAGAGATACGTCTTTTTTTTTACTGTGGGAAGTTATATGGTCAACACAAGCTAAAATTTGATTTTATTTAAATGTACAGCAAGCTAATACGAGTTCCTGTGCTACTTTAGCTTGATTTCTCACAATTGTGGCAGGATTTTCTTGGCTGTTTATTTCATTTTGACTTTTTTTTTGGTATTGTTTTGTTTGTTTTCTTGCAAAGGGATGTGTTTTGGACCAGACTGTGCAGAGGTATCACTGATGGTTCTTTTTAAATCTCAAATATGGGTTTTCTAAAATGTGACAAACACTGTTCAGAGCTTTGTTTTGGTTTGTTTTTAACCGCTTCATTACAACAAGGGTGATTGAATGTCACTGTTGAAGGTGAAAATATTGTATTTTTGCATATGTCCAAACACATATAGAGAAAACGCTGCTGTGGGCTGGCAGGAGGAGGGAGGCGTTTTGGAGCGAGGTTTTTTTTGGATATCTCAAACAGACAGACAAAATAAAAGACGGTCTGGCTCCTGTTCTATTTGACACACCAATAGAAACACACAACGCAGAGTTAAACCTTGGACCGGTCACACGTGTATTGATCTCAAAATCAAGAAAAAGCTTCAAGAAAAAAATGTATAGTATTGTTACTGCATAAAAGCTATAATACCAGCAAAACAAAAGAGAGCTACAGATATGCTTGCCTAGATGACTCTACATTCGCACACCGCCATGTTTGAAGAAAAAAAAGAGAGATGAAAAAGGAGGGATCAGAGAAGTATATTAAGGGTGTTCAGATTTGATTTCTAAGGCAGATATAATGATGGTTAGTTTTCTATTCATCTTCTCAGCTCAGTGGGAGCACAGTAGGCAAATCGGGTTTTAGGATCTGGCCAGTGGGCAATGAGGAGGGCTATTAAAGGATCATTACCATCTCCTGCCATTATGAGGCTGTTGCTCTGGAGGAATTACCTTGGTAATGAGACCAACCTGAAACTGACTGCTCGCGGCGAGCCTGACATACATTACATGGGAACACCATGACACACACACACACACACACACACACACACACACACACACACACGCAGCATGCACAAATAATTCAAACGCACACAGTTGGAATTGATAATTCTTGCTGTTAGTTTCTCAGTCATCAGAGCGAGCTGATGTGCACTCAGACACCCACGTTCATGACACTGCGCTTAAGCCGGTGTGCAGGAGTCCAATTAATCCTTTTGACAGTTGCTTGTTTGCGCGCTTGACATTAGCAGGATGCCATATGTTTTCTTTGGTTACCTTCGCCCTCTCTCTGACTGCTCCGCCGGTTGACGACGGTGCGCGTTTCATGCATAGAATGCTCTCCGACACTTGGTCTCGTGTGTGTGCACTCGGGAGCAGGGCGAGCTACGACGAGCCATTAACCCAAAATGCTATCTCAGAAACACATGCGCTTTGTGACGGCGGCAAAGGCTTTTTTTATTTTTCTGTGATCCACTTTGTAATAGGGATGAAGCAGAAACGATTCAAGTGTGTTTGTGTTTAATGACAAAAAAATAAAAAGAGGTGTCCTGACGTTTGCTGTTTTGTATGCAGCGGCAGTGAGAGGTCGGCAAACTCATCGTGATTCTAAATAAAACCTTAATTTTATGCACTTAATGATTAATGAAAAAAATTATCAATTTTCCAGGGGGGAACAATTATGCAAAAACCTCTATGTGTCATATCCTGTGTTATTCGGAGAGCTTGCTTGTGTTATTTCCTTGTATTGATTTCTTATTTTCCTTCATCCATGTCTGTTTCCTCCGTTTGTTCAGCTATTTTCATCTGATTAGTCTCATCAACTCTTAACTCTTAGGCTGCTCTTAGTGTTATTCTTTTTGAGAGTTACGGTAAGATCACTTCCTGGTTTGTGCTCTCTTGCTGCCTTGTGTCAGACTACCATTTACTCCCCTTCCCCAGCTCTCTCGTTAAGCCTCTCTCGCTCTCTGCCAAGCTCTAGTCAGCTTTCAGATCGGTTCCTCAGTCCACCGCTTCGGTCTCTTCTCACGCATGCAACTCGTTACCTAATCAGCCCCTTCTTCTGTTAAATCCTGCCTAATACATATATTTTTTGTAATGCATATCTAAATGTTGCTTGTCACCTGCCATTAAAAAAAAGAAAAGAACAATCCTGCTTAACCCCATTAAATTCTAGGTTCCTGTGATTTTCTTTCTGCTCTGGCTCCCTGACAACCTGTATTTTGTTGTAAGTTTTTTTTTTGATTCTTTATTAAATCTTCAAAATCAATTCAAAATCTCAACATGATGGATTATTATTGTGTTGGTGCTTTCCAACTCCAATGCGCATCGTGACACTGATTTTCAGAGTATATTGTGGACTTTCTGGTCAAGTATATGAATGCAGACACACATGTTTTATTTATTTATTTGTTTGTTTTTGATCTTAATATAATATTCTGGAACAATTCTAGCTACAATTCTGACCATTCTTCTTGGCAGAATTGGCAGCACCAGGTGAATAAGCATGTTTCCTGCTTATTCAAATGCACCACACTTTGGCGCATAGCCCAACAAATTTTCCATTTGATTAAGGTTGGGCCACTAGTTAGCCTGCTTTTATCCATTTCAGAACCAGTTTTCATGTAGATTTGATGACATTCTATTGCTGGAACATTCAGTTCTCATAAAAACTCAACCTGCAGTAAAGTGAAAAGTACTGGAAATGCTGGTTACATTCCAGAAACCTTTATATTTAGTCAGAAAAAACAAAACAAGAGTTGTATAGTGATAGTGAAAAGTACATTGAAAGAATCCAGGTAAGGCTTTTAAATAATGGGATTATTCTGAAAGCTGTCAAACACGGTGGTAGAAGCATCATGCTGAGGGTCTGCATCATTGCCTATTGTGTCGTTGTATAGTACAAAATGACTGAAACAATAAACGAGGGACACACACAGAGTCTTTTCACCTAAAATCAATAGCTGCTGAAAGGTTGAATATGAGTTTTTAATTCAGTATTCCAATGGGGACAATGATCCCAAATACACAGCAAAACTGTTGTTGAATGAATTATGCAGGCAACATTAATCTCATGGAACACATAAATCCCTGACCTCAACCCATTTGAAATTCATAAACTATGCGTGCTCAGAATGAGGGATTTCTGCCAAAGTCAATGACAGTGTATGATTGGATTGAATTTACCTTTTAATGTGTAGAGTGCTTTGAAACGGCATGTGTAGTAATTGCTGCCATCGTGACTGTTAACACATCAAAACCTGGTGTAAAACATGAACGTCACTGCATTTCAATAAATTAAAGGATGATGCGTTTTAGATGTTTTCCATGATTCTCCAAATCAAAATGAATCATTAATGAGCCAAAAACACAAAGTTTTAGGAATGTCAAATTTTGTTTTTTTTGTCTTCATATTGTGAAGAGAAACAGTGCATCAGAGTTCTTAATGAGTCAAAAGGATGTTGAGTGAAAAACATCTAAAATATACTTTTTAATAATTAAACCCTTTGGGTGTGAAAGGAGAGTAAAATAAAAGCAGTGTTGAATTATGCATGTGATTAAATTAGAATTTATCTTCGCAATTTATTTTGTTAGAGATGCAAAAGTGAAATTGAGAGAATATTCAGGGATGTTAAACCTAATATTCCATTGCTCAGTTTGTATATTTATTAGGCAGCTTCTGTTCCTCAAACAAAATGTGCCAAAAACAACAGATTTAACTGACTCAGAAAAGTCAGAAATGTTAAATCTTTCACAGGGACGCATCACTCTTGAAATCGCCAAGATCTCAAGTCACTTTGTTGCAAATAATCAACAGGGTCGCAAGAAGCCGGCACAAATTCTAATGATTTTTGAAACTCATCCACCACTGAACAGGACACATAAGTGAAAATGTTAGGACTGAAAACAGGTTTTCAGAATATCTAAGCACTAATAAAATAACAGTAACCATTAGAAGACCAGATGGATGGACGCATGGCTGCATTGGAAATAGGCACAGAGTTTTAATTCAAGCATAATGGGGATGGGGAACCAGTCTGAGCTGGGACATTAAAGATAAGTTGAACTGAATCAACACCCAAACTTACTGTTCATTTTTAGAAGACTATTTTAGGAAAACCTTTTTTATTTTTATGCACATGCAGCAAAGTACTCTGTAGGTTTGTTTAACCAGTGACGACATTAAGAGGTCAAAGATTATTATGATGGTCACCTTCCTCACATTACGACAGACCTGTTGAGAACTTCTTAAACAAGAAGCCTAAACTGTCTGAGACGGTGGTTGTCACATGTGGCGAGTCACAAGCATTTTGAGAAACATGGACTTCCTCCATTCAATGTTAAAACTAGTATATAAGCTAAAATTAGCCAAAATGCTAATATTAATGTTAGCTAAAATGCTGCCAGTGGCATGTGAGGTAAAACTAGAATGATGTCTTACATTGACTTCCTGTTTTGTGTCAGTTAGAATTTGCTTGATTTGAATTTGGTTTGTTTTTTGCTAGTTACTTCGCCATGGTTACCTTCAAGGCATTTCCGTGCTCTCCTAGTGCATCTCCAGTGCATTTCTATGGCAGGCCCCAAATGTCAATCACTTTTTTTTATGTAAGAAATTAGCATTATGCATGTAGAGATAGTTCAGGTCTTACATTTATTATCCTCAGAACTGAGAGCACTCATTCATAAAGCCAATCCTCAGACATGAAAAGCGTGGGCACAAACAAAAAGCCATTTTGCAAGCAGTTCCACAGATTTAACTTGTTTTGTTTTACGTTTGGAATCACATAAACAACTAAAACTCGAGCCTGAACTGTTGGCCTAATAGGAGCCTACACACACAGATGATGTTATTTACAGTACCATTCCAAGGGCACAGCCCATTCCAGCTTTACTGTGGACCTAAAGCCTCACCGTGGGCAGCAGGGGCTTCAGCCAAAAAGATCTTTACAGCATCATAAACAGAGTTATATCCCATCTCACTGACATAATACATGCTGGAGAGTTACCAAGGGAACAACTTGAAGCCATGCCTGCTCTAAAGGGATGACGGGGCAGTCCTTCGAAAGAAACAGGTGAAGATGTTTAATGACGATGTAATAATTTACTGTGTAATAATAATTATACTGGTCACAGTCCTCCCCCCACATGCCTTTAATGTTCCTGTATGGGTTCCATAAGATGACCACATTTGTGAAGGTCTAATAAATTAAACTGAAAGGCTGCGGATATTCCATTTGATTTCTAGAAGATTCTGAGTCTTGTGCTACTTTCTGTGTTAGAACTTTTTTTTCCTTGTTGACTGGAGACGAAGACAGTGGCACCATTAGACCACACCTTGCTAATTCAACTGTGGTAACAAATGCACAAGAAAAGACAGTGAAAAAATGTTTAAGGAGTACTTACTTAATATTTGTACTTTTCAGTCCTAAATGCATATTTCAGCACTGAAAAAGTAAGTACAAATATACAACATTCAAATTCCAGAGACATTTTTAATTCAAATCCTGATCGCACATATTTACGTCCATACATTGTGGACAATACTGTCTTTTGTTTGCATAAAATGTACATCTGGTCCACCAGAGGCTCTGTATAAAACTTTGCTCTTTCCTAGATTGAACCATTGACAGAAGCATTGCTAGCTGAGCCAGGTCATCTGTTTCAGTGCTAGCTCATTTAGCTCTATTTCTTTCCACAGAGCTACTGCTGCCATAACCCATCTGTCCCCTGTTATTTTTTTTTTTTCTTTACCATAAAAAAGTTGCCCTGACTACTTCTTCTGTGTTTTGGCTTAATTTCTTCCCAAGGTAGTTACCGAAGGAGTCACAGGTAGCACTAACAATGTTTTCTTTACCAGGAAAAGCTCTCTCCTGACCCAGTGTTCCGTGTTTATTTGTAATTCTTTCCGGGCAGGAGGCTTTGAGAGAGTCATTGCTGCCAATAATTATGTGCCCTGCTTTGTTTTTTCCTTTCCCCATAAACATACTCCTGATTCAGTGCTTCTGTCTTTTGCCATGTCTCTCTCAAAGAATATAATGTTGTCCATAATTTACAATGAACAGTGGATGGAAGTTCTAATGATGCTCCACATCTCTTTAAATTTTGTAACAGCCAGTAATCACAGGAGACTAAGTAGAGACTATAGCCCAGGTTTATTTCTTGCAGAAATAAAACATTGGTATGGCAGCGATTTACAAGTTTGAATCCAAATACATTAAAATTGCCTCGCTTAACTTACAAACACTATTCAAAGAAAATCAATATATGGCAACCTATAATACCCGACACCTCATATGGTCTCATTATAGGATAGTTGGATTTTCAGTCTGTAGGATAAAGCATTTAAAACCCAAGCATCCAAAACTGCATCAGGCAGAGGCAAAAAAAATCCCAGCCCGCTTTCCTTGCTGTCTGTCACCTTCTTAAAAAAAAAAAACATCTGTCTCCTGAGAACCAAGTTTCTTTAGGAAGTGACACATTTGAAACTTTTCTTTGACATTTCCTATTATACCGTTATAGCTTCTAAAGCAATGCAGGGATTTAATAATAAAATATATTTACAAGCCACAGAAAGGCTTAATTGTAATTTTGTCAACTTACGTAGCATGGGCTTAAATGAAATATATATATTCATATATCTGAAAGTCATACTTTGAAGCTTAAAGCTTAAAGCTGAAAGTGTCATATGCATTTAGAGTTTTATGCATGGTGCACCTCTGAAGCAGAGTAACATCTACTAATATTTCCACTGCTGTTTGAACTGTTTGTCATAAGTTATTGATTGATTATTAAATGTGCTGTTCTTTATGTGATGTGTCCAAGAAAAAGCATTTACCCCTAAGACCCAGCAAGATTAGAACAATAAAATGCAAGGTATATTATTTAAGTAATTTTTTTATGTTTTAGGGCTATGTCTTTAACAACTTTCAAAATCCAGGGACTTAGGTCAGTCAGACTGAATAAGGAGTAGAATTTTGATCTTTTCCACAGATTCACAAGTGGATTAAATGTCAAAACTTTGACTGGCCAACTCCAACAATTAAACGTGCTTTGATGTCAGATATTGCCTCATTGTGCAGGCTGTTGCATTTCATTATGTTATTATGTATTATATTAAACTTTATAGAGCTGATTGCCTATGGTAATATAAAAAAGATGGAACAGCAGCTTTGCATTGTAAAACTCTGTGACCAAGTTAGATTTCTACACCTGCACATTGAAAACCCCTAAACTGTGTCCATATACAAATCAGAAACTATAATTTCAAGCCAGCTGTTGATTGGTCCATTTGCTGTTGGGGGCGGGTACATTAGCTTATTGTTCAATATGTCTTGCCCTCACATTTTCATCATCATACTGCTCAATGATTATCTACAATATGCAATCGTTGGTACTTTTCAGAGTAAAAAAGGTCAGAATTCCATGTCAATGTTAGCTCTGTTCACTTCTTTTGTGCCAACTGGAGGCAATTAGATGCATATTTTTATGGGTATCAGAGTAACAGAGCTGTTTATGTCTTTGTGTTGGTCAGTCACGTAAACAAATTATTTTTTTCCAATAATAATGTGCATTTCATGACGTGGAGAAAATGCTCACGAAACACAAGAGATTCACATACCTTTTCAAAACGCTGCCTGATATCAATTTTGGGCCCAAAAGCATCAAACACTACAAAAAAATAAATCCCCAAGTACATTAGAGTGTAAGTTTCCACATTTACATGAAAATGTTGAACTCTCATTGTTGTTATGGTTATTATTCAGCCATGAATAGATTTTGACTTCCCAAAAAAAATCATACCTGCAGTGAGGCTCTTTGGTGTTAAATGCACCGTGGAACCCATTCAGCGTGCAAAACAAAAGGATGAATCTACTGTCTGACCTGGATTTCCCGTCTTACATAATGCTCATTTTCTCTCTTTTGCGGCTTCTGTCTGTCTGCCTGCTTGCCTGCCTGGCTCTGCCTTCCTGTAACACACCAACACTTAGGCGGAGATTTGCATACACAGAGGGGAAGAGAAAAGTAGGTTCGAGAGTGCGATGGAGGGAGCTTCAGCGGTTCTCAAAGGCAGACAAAGACAAGAGATCACCAGGCTGTCAGTGTGAAACCAGCCATTCAGTCTGAGAGGCATCATGCATGATAATCCCAGCGGAGTGCAGAGGTGTCTATTTATGTGTGAATGGGGGAAACCAGCGTGTGTGCAATTTAGTCTGCCGCCAGGTTTAAACAGTTCTGCGCGGCTAACGCACGCTCTTTGTGGGGCGACTTGTAGCTGTTTAGGTCAAGTTCTAAATAAAACTGCTTGCTGTGTTTAAAAGCAGCTGTACTCCTGTGGAGTCTTGCTCTTTCTGTGCATGATTCTGGCAGATTTGGCGGTTAGAGCTCAGGCTTCAAACATAGAACTGGATGGATGGATGTATGGATGGATGGATGGACAAAAATTAAACTCACCCTCTTTCTTTTTCTGGAGCCAAAGTCTGTTAATGCAGTTCATTCGTGAATAACATTTCCTGCTATTCTGTCTCTCCTTTTTCACATGATGCATAAAATGTTGTATTATTTCAAGGTTTAGTCAGAAGAGGATCGTGTGTCTATGAGCCGACAGCTGCTAAACCGTGAAAGGTTTTCTACTTTATGTCATCTCTTTTCTGTTAAGTGAGAAAGATGCAGAACTGATATAACACTTTAAATAGTTGAATTAATTTGGTTCATGTTATGCCTTTTCTACCCATTGCTGTAAAGCTGCGTACAATCAGGCAAAGAGAAATCTTTATGAAGCCAGTTGGATCAAACCAAATGTCAGGTGAAGGAGGGTGGGGTTAAAATGTCAAAAAAATATTTTTTTTTACCTGGTAGTTGGGGAAAAATACAGTAAGAGTTAAGAGATTTTATAAAAATGTTGAACTGCCGGAAGAAATTAGATATATTTGAGTCAAAAAAATGATCAACCATAGATGAATAGATGAATCTACTTATATGTGCCTCTTTTATTTAATAACCAGCATAAAAAAAACATGCTGTGTGGCATTGAAAACCTTTCTAGGGGATAGAAAATACATATTTGTCTACCCTGACAGTTATTAGTGCCGGCTCTGGATCAAGGTGACAATTTTGACCCGGACCTGTAAATAAACTAACCTGTGTCTGTGTCCAGTGGTTTGTAACTGGTGTGGACCTGGAATGGATCTGAGGCAGATGTGATCCACAGGAGCTATAGAAATACTGCATTTGGCCCATATAACAAAATTCCTATTTCATTTTCTATGCTGATTTGACCCACACCAGACCGGTTCAGAGCCAAAGCAATTTTTGCATGTGTCAGGCAAGGCTCATGACCCCCAGTCTAGCATAGAGCTGGCACACCGGCGTGGATCTGGCAACCTGTAATGGCCCAGATCCGAATGCTGTCTGGGTATACCTGAAACTAAAAATGCTACAAGAAAAAATACTTAAATTCTACCCTTTTTGGGACTGCACAGGAATTCCTACTAATCAGTCCATGAGGTTTCACATGTCAAGGATGCGTTGCGCCCACCACTAAGTCATTGCACAGTGAGATTTGTTTAAGATGCTGCAATATTGATCAAGAGAGCAGAAACCCTCAGAGCGTTGGCCCAATCCACCAAGGCTCGCCCTCCCTTAAACTCTCAACGAATCACATTTAAGTTCCTAAACCTCTGCCACTCTACAACCACACTGCCCGTATAGATCTATAGGGGTGGCAGGGAAAGCATTTCTGTGGTGCTTGTGAGACTAAGTGACCAGCTTGTTCATCTCCAAAAAGTCCCACAAGAGTTTGGCTTGCAGATGCTCACCACGCCGAAAAACACGATTCACCTGCCTTTTCTAGAGATGTCCTTATGAATACCCCAGCTCCGGCCATTTATCTCTTTCATGCCCCCACGAGTATGGAGCAGGTGCTGCGTACCGCTCAAACAACAGAGCATTGAGGTGTGCATTGTTTGCACTCTCTCTCTTTCTGTGTGCCTTCCAGCCATGTAGATAGGCTCTCTGCACCATGATATCAGGAAAAGGATAAAGGTTGTTTGTGACATAAGCCTTAAAACACAACCACTTGGCATCCTCACTTTCCGGCCTGTTCTTTATCTTACACTCCTTCTCTGCTTGCCCGTTAAGTTCACAGCTGCTGTCCGGTTTGCATCGGGATGCAGACGAGCAACGGCTCGGTCGGGTCCGAAAATAACAGGGTACATCGCCGATCGCTTCCCCACAAAATGACTTTCTCTGTTTTGTTGTTTCTCTAAGCGCAGAAGGCTCTGTTGTTATGGAAATCTAGCAAATTCGCCTGTAATCCTCTAATTCCATAGGCCCTTCGCCGTAATCTGATCGAGCTGAAATCAAACACTCACAAGCGCACCTGCTCACAAGCGTCTGGTCGGGAATGCTCTTGGTTTTCACGTGAGTGGGAAACACAGTACGAGATAAGGGAGCCTCTCTTAGACTACAGGGCTACTCTTCTCTAGTGTGACCGGGCGCTTTGGGCAAGAGGGAACAGTGCCATCTAGTGTGATGTTTGTACATGAATGGAGTGCAAATAATCCCCTCGTAGAAGAAGTTGATCAAAAGGTATCAGGGAATGCTTAGAAAGGTGCATGTGCTGTCTTTCACTGAACTTTGTGAGCAGACATAGGATTTAGGAAGTGATGAAGAAAAAAAAAATATGATTCACACACGTCAGGCTGCCTTTCAACAAACATGTGATGTTTATTTCCTTTCATGTAATTCTGTTACCCTGCTGAACCTGAACGTTTTCCTTCACAATAGTTGACCTTTTCTTAAATTACAAAACAGCATTTTTATGGTCTAATCAAAATTTGTGAAGGAAAGCAGTTTTATAGACAGGTTTCACAAGGAGCAACTTGTTCATGGACTCCCATTTGTTTAAATGCATCTCGTCATGTCACTTGTTTTTAAGGTGCTAAACATTTTTTGAGTTTTTTTGAAAAAAAAGAAAAAAAAGTTCTGACTCTTTTAGAAATATTCCTGTATTGCTATGGTAATACTATTAAAGCAATGAGAGTATTTTTAGTGTATTATGGAAATAAATAATAATGCAGGTACAGATATTTCATATTTTATTTGTTTTAATTGTGGATTACTTTGTGAGAATTTCAGTTCTGCCGACTGTATTTCTGATTTATATGTGGGCTGGTTGAGTCCTGCGAAATATCAGAGGTAATCCATCTGTAATCAAATCAAACTACATTGGACAATTACTTAAGCATCAATTTTCAATGCAGGTAAAACATATCTAACAAAGCTGGGTATATAAAAAACACACTGCAAAGGTGCAGAACGGAGCCAACTGACATGTTACCAACACTGGGAACAACTTGTCAAAAACTACTCTGTCACATAATTCACCATCATCGTTTCTTCGCCAAGACTCAATAAAAGCCAGGGAGTTTAGGTTCCTCTGTTGGATCCTCCTAAAAACCTTGAATGGTTTCTGCCAACTGCATTAAACCAGCTTTTAACCACTTTGCTAATCCCTTCTTTTTTCTGGTAATGTCTCCTGCAGCAGTTTTGCAGCAGCTCAGGTGTGACGCTGCCACAGACAGTTTAGCAGTGGTGGAAAATGAACTAAGGTGGCATCATCAAGTTTACCTTCCACTTCATAAATTTCATTTGGCAACTATGGGGGATGATTCTCACACCTGCTGTAGAGCTACATCTTTTCACAAATAGATTGCCTTCTTCATGTCATTTGTTTTAAGGAGATAGGCAATTAATCATCCTTTTTCATTTGATTTTTGAGTTTTAGTTTGCACCTTTAGACAAACGTATTTTTTTGTTTTAAAAAGCAATACAGATGTTAAAGATAGACATCGATGTTAGTCTAAACAAAACAAAAAACAGATTTCTTTCACTTTGTACTCCATTTCTACTTTGCAATTTTTGAGAGAGCAATTAACCTAGAAACATTCATATCTGTTGAGGTGTCGCTTTTCTTTTTGTTTTCCATGCTTGCACATGATCGCCTTCAAATCAAGCTGAATGTTTGATGCCATTTTCCCACAACTGGTCAGTTATTTGCCAAATCAAACAGAAAATAGAACAAACCCCTCTGCAGTAATAGCAGCGCATCCGATTATTCAGAATGCAAAGGTGGGAAAACCTTCGTCTGTGCAGACAGAACGTCTGCATGTAGTTACATGTGATTAAATGAGGCTATTAAGACACACTGCTGTGATTGAGTCAATTTTGTTGCAACAGCAAATTAATGTGGAGTCTGCTTCATCAAAAAGTTGCAAATCTTTGGCCACATTTCTTTTTGTCCTTTTCATATTACATCCACTGTGGTTTGAGGGGGTAATGGAAACACAGAAAGATACTCGACATTTTACAGAACTTGAACTTCTAAAAATGTTTGTACTTTTTTAGGTTTGATCAGCAAATCATATCTCAGTCCACCCAGTATTTACCAGTGCTGCTTGTATTTATATAGTTAAGTGTAACGTAGTCGCTCTCCTTGATAACATTAAACATCAGTCACATCTAAAATAAATCTCCATTAGAACAAGCCAACAAAGCTTTGTACAAGCTCCACCTAAACAGTAAGCTTGGTTAGGCAATTTAAACAACGTTAAAAGCTTTTTTTTGTTGCCATTTTTAATTTTTTCATAGACATCTTTTTATGTAGTTGACTTTTAATCTTTCACTTTGCAACAACGCATTGTTGTTAAAGTTAGTTGGAGGGGAACGTCTGCTCATTGTAGCTTCAACTAAGTTCTGCTCAGGTGGGAGCATTAAGGGAATAGAGAATGTGAGACTTTTAAAAAGTCATCAGCATATGTGCTGCTGCTTTGACCGGTGAATTCACCAACACCAGTAGCGGTTTCTCAGTCGACCTACTTACTGTCTAATTTGTAAGTAGTTTCATATTTTGTGAAGTAAACTTGGAGTTCTCCACAGGAAGACATAGTAACTGAAAACTTCCTCAGTGAAAGTCAAATCTTTCTCTCATTTTTTTTATGACAAGAGTTTTGATTAGCTTGATGAAAAATGAGCGAATAAAGTGTTCAGGGTAAGACCCAGGGTCAAGGATGGATATTTGTGGTGCGCCGGCTCGGTGTGGATAATGACTAGTTAAAATTCAAGGATCATTTAACGTGCACTCCCATCTAACTAAGTAATGACTTCCATTTGTAATTTTTTTTTGTCTCTTGGGGCTACTTAGGAAAACTGTCCAGTAATTAAAATGGACTTTGTCATTTTAGATAACCCATTACAATCTTTTAAGAAATTATACATCCTTAAAACAAATGAAAAATGGTCTTCTGAGAAGTACCTGTGGAGGAAACGTGATTTCCTTTTTAAAGTTGAAGAAAGGACTTGTGACTGTGCAGAATTATCAAAAAAGAAAAAAAAGCCACAATGAATATCATTGAGATTGTTTTAGGGGTCATTATCTGCTTCGAGGAACACACCAGCAGTGCCAAATGTAATGATGTGGAGAAGTTTAAATGAGTTTTAAGTTAAAGAACAATATACATAGATGGACCAAATTGTTAGCACTAATCTGTAAATGACCAAAAGAAAAAAGGTCAGCGAAGCCAACAAAAGTAACGCTAAAAAAAGTCAATGTGTATATCTCAAGCATTAAACAGCCGACCGAGTTAAATCCATATCCAGAAATAGAGTGAGGCAAAATTGCAAACCCACAAAAATACAAATGTCCGTGGAAAGGGAGAACAGCACTGGTGAGAGAATGCATCAACAGGAGAACATGAATGATCTGGTCAGAAGAGACTAGAATTACACTTTGAGCTAAAGGCAAAAGTCTTGCTGATCAGAAGTGATGGACAGATGGACAAAGCTTAAGAACAAAACCTGTTAAAGGCTGCAAAAAATAAAAAGACTGTGGTCTGAAAGGTTTACCTTTCAAAAGCACAATGACTCTACGCACATCCAGTAGGGGAGATATAATGTATATGCATGTGTGCAGGTGATATGCACACTTCTCACACGTGAATTTTTCTGTAAAGCATATATTATTTTCTCTCTATTTCAGTCATGCACTACTTTGTGTTGATCCGTCACATAAAGCTCCACAAAATCCATTGAAGTTCATGGTTGTAACGTGGCGCAATGTAAGAATGTACAAAGGTAAGGAGCGCTTCTGTAATTTAATTCACCTGGTAAGACTTCAATAGTTGACCGACACCTTGACAAGTATGAATACACATTTCAAAAGAAACACTCATGTATGAAGCTTCTTTTTTTTATTTTAAAACCTGGTGCACTTTCTACAGCTATTGCTAAATGAATTCTTGGAACAAACCCACTATACTGTACAGATTCCTTATTGTATTTTTGTAGAATTCATGTACGCTCTCAGAGAAGAGCGGTTAACAGGGTCAACGTACTTCAGCGCTTGCAGCAGGAGGATGGCCTTGCTTTCCACACTAGGCAGGCATTCCGAGGCAACCGCTGCACAGGATTACTGACACAAAGAGATAAAAACCAATGTGCTACGCACGGCTTGTGCGCCAACACGTGCATGTCGTGTGAACAACTCGCACCGGAAGAGCTGATATAAATAATACCTACTATCACAGATAGGCAGACAGCGTAAAAACGTGACTTTTGAAAACAATATCCACATGGCGGCTTCTCCGAGAAGATCAATTATAGTCGGTAATTGGGTCAAATTGCTGACTCCGGCTGGGACGTGGCTGCCAGAACTGCTGCTCGTGTTGTACTAAAATGGCTGGGTGTTGTTTTTTTGGGGAGGGTTGTTGTTTTGTGATCGCAACAATCAGCGCTGATTGCAAGGCGGATTATTTAACGACCCGAAGAGCGCGTCATGCTGGTCCATGCCTATATATGGCGCTGGACTTCTTAACCATCTGCTGAAAAACACAATTACTTTTTAGTTCAGGCTGATGTAGCAGGAAATGAAGGGAGGGGCCATCATCTTTGCCACTACAAACCGTCCTCATGCCCTGCTGGATGAGGTTAGTGTTACAGCGTGGCGATGTCATAAGCAGGGTGTCTTGCTGGCTGTAATTCAGCCATCATCCCGCTCTGCTCTGGCGGCGACGTCGGCTCCTTCACTCGGCTCATGGACAGTGATGTTTCTTAATTATTCAGACAACGGAGTGGGGGAATGAAACGAGCTAATGGGGGGAAAATACTCCGAACAGCCAGGTTAATTTGGGGTTTATTGGATTACTGTGTGAGTCAGTGTGATGTCATTAATTACAAGAGATTGCTAATGAAGAAACGAGAACTGTGAGGAGGAATGTGGGGCGTTTTCAGACGCGGTAGGAGAATACAGACAGCTTCTGTGAACAGCGTGGTTTTTTTGGTCGCATCAGGGATTTTCACTTTAAAAGGACCATCTTAACACATGAATATGCTTTGACCTTTACTACTACACTAAACCTTTAATTATTTAGGTCAATTTTCCTACTAGGAGACAAACGACTACCTCAGTTTTTCTTCCAGGATTGCCCTGTTTTCAGTTTTGTCCTCTTTCCAATCAACTCAGACCAGTTTCAATCAATCAATCTTTGCATCATGCAACTCCTTCCACAACACTTTACACATTCAAAAGCAAATCCAAACACACTGCCCCAACTCACCCCAAAGAGAGGTAAAAACTTTTTAAAAGCGCTCTTTTGGGACAATTTTTTTAAAGGCAAATGATGAGAGGAGATATCAGACGTTAAATAGCAGGGGAGAAAATGTTACGCTATTTTATGCTTCATCAATGAGAATCAGTCATTCGAGTTTATTTGTACAGAACATTTCAACAAGGCAGTTCAAAGTGGTTTATGTCATAAAAACACAAGATTAAGAAGTCATATTAGAAGTTAACAAATAAAAAAAACTGTAACAAACATTACATGTTGACGAGTGCCGTCATCAATACACATCAAATGTGTTGGTCAACCATTTCTTATGGTTCAAAAGCAACTCTGAAGGCTAATTTTCATTGTCACATTTTGATTTTTCTATCATTTGTATTTTGTTTCGTGAGTCTTTATATGCATAATAATTGTTGTTTCCCCCAGATGATTATTGTTGATTTTCCTACATAGCCATTCTCTTGGCAGCTGCCACGCATTCTGTCGTTTGCACTCACTGAATCCTAATGTCACTAATCACCTGCTCAGCATTTAAACCTGCTAGTTTCCATTACTCCACCACAGAGTCTTCTGTTGTCTGTCGTTTAGACCGTTAGGTTTTCTGCCGCGATTGATCACACTGACGAACCTCTGAGGCCCTCAGACAACAGCCGAGATTATATCACACACAGGTGGACTCTTAACTACCATTTGGACAACGTCTGAAGACAACTAGAGTTTATTTGGGGACATTGGGTCTGAATACGCCACACTGGAGCATTTTGTGTCAATCCAGAATTTGAGGAACGTCAAGGGGGATGAACAGGATTAAATAAAAGCACTGGGCACAAATTTAAAAGCACCTTTTGTATTCCGAACACACGAGCCGTTCTGTAGGCTGTAAAAATGATAATGACCTGAACATGACCTGAAGGAGAAAAGAGAGGACAGATCTCATTTCTATAAATCTCAAAAAAAAAGCACACACTCAAATCCAGTCAATGATGGAGGGAAAGGAGGAAAAAAACAAACAAAAGGTTCACACACCGTCGTAGCAGAGTTTGGTACATGGAGGAGAGTAGAGCGAGACAAGCTAAAAAAGTCGAGAGAAGCGGTGTTGGTGAGTATTGTGAGGCGGTGGGGGGTGGAGGTGACGGTGGGTGCAGGGGTGAGACAAATTACACCGCACCCCATTTCTCCCCGACATCCTTCAGCCCATCTCCTGAGCCCCTCTGTCTTGGATGATGAATAGCATCCTCATTTGCATACCAAAAACGCTTTCTGATGCGCTCCCCTCCGAGTCATTTCGAGAGATTAGAAAATATCGACAATTATTGACAGAAGCCAAAAGCGTCGGCAACCTCCCATCTGGATTATTGCCTATACCGTTTCATTTTCCTCCTCCTTCCGAGGATACGCCATTGACTGGAAATCTGATTGCTGAAGCTTATGAGTGGAGTCTGGGCGCTGCACGGTGTTGACTCGCTATAGAAGCGGGCCGCTCTGGAAAGGCTGTTACGTTATTGCTTGTTTGTGCACATTTCCCAATGACACAGAGTTTAATTAAGATAATCATCGCCGTGGTACCCTGCGTGGACATTCAAGTGTGTCTATGTATGTGCGTGGGATGGTGTTCCATGCAGATTAGGTCCAGGTCCGCACGAACCTCACGATCGCATTCTGCGTCTGGGCAAACCTTTTGATTACAACAATAAATAAATGACATAAAAGAGAGGATAGGGACATAATGGGGCGCCCATAAATTAACGAGCTGCAGAACAATTCTTGAAATATTAAGAGAGCTTCGTCAGGCCAGAACTCACCGAGAGAGAGAGAGAAAAAGAGAGAGAGAGAGAGAAAGAGGCACAGGAAATGAACACTGTTAATTGAATAAGATGGACACCGCAAGTGGAGTTGGTTATTAAAAATCCAGAAATGAAGATGCCAGGGTGCGGGACAACCCAACAGACTGATGTTCCGTCCTTTTAATAAACAACTTGAAATGGTAATTATTCTCTGAAGGTAAAGGTCCTAGAACACGATAGGCCAACAAACAAAAAAAGGTATTGATCAGTGATCAGCAGGTTCAAAACTGGACAATGTAAAGTTTTATTTTACCTTGAAATTCATTCTCTATTCTACCATCTCTACCCATCAGTTTTTCTATCCATCCATCCTTCCATCCATTGGATGAAAACCTTAATCAGCATCGCAATCGGCAAATCAGACTCTAAAGAAGAATACTGTTGTTGGCTATGCTGCGTCTTTAGCGGCGACAAAGGGCGGACAAACATTTCTGTGATATTCTTCCAGGATGTGGATTCCCACTAAATCCCAATCCTCCCTGTGAGACCAAGTGTCTTGTTAAGAGGTGGAAAATCTCCTTACTTCTACCGCAGACCAATCTCTGGTCCCCAGCTAATTAAGTTCCTTGTGTCTCAGTTATTTGTTGTTGCCTAATGAGAGCTATCAGCAGCCTGGCAGTGTCCTATACTGTAATTAATGGACAATGGGAAGATGAGGAGGTGGTAAAGATGAAGTGTGGAGGTGGTGGGGGGGGAGGTAAAGTGGAAACTCGTCCTGTCTGATGACCTGCTGGCTGCCCTCCCTCTTCCTTCTCCTTCTCCTCTCTCTCTCTCTCTCTCTCTCTCTCTCTCTCTGTCTTAGCATTCCTCTCTTGATTCATTGCTCTTTTTCCAGTGGACTGTTTGACAAGCTGCCAGTTCTAATGCCCTCAGTGCAATGTCCCTTGTCAACTCCCATAAACTCTTATATCTATCAGAGCCTCCTCTTAACAAAAAAAGCAGCTTCCATTATCAAAGTGATTAAAAATGATCTTTAATTTCAGGGACAGTCAAGGGCACAGTGAGTTTAGACAATAAGCCATCGGCAATAAAGTTCTATATCTCCAAATCTTTTCTCGTAACTCGTCTCTGCTGCACCTTCTGTTCCTCTCGCGTGGCTTTTAGCTTTAGGCCAAGTACATATCGCCAGATACGTGGCAAGATTTTGTTTGCCAACTTGATACAAAACATCTGAGTGTTAAAATGATAGAAGCCAAAAAGTCAATATTAAAGACAAAAGATTTTTTAACTTTCAGTCAGCAGGTTAGGACTCATGCCCTCAGTGAGACTTTCATATTTTGTTCTTTTTTGTTTTACTTGTCTGTTTCCAGATCTTTCCAGACTTTTTGTGCAGCCTGGGAAAATATGGAAACAAAATAGAACATGGAAAGTTTTTGTTCTTCCAGAAATTATTCTCGAAGCCGTACCAGTCCAAGTATTCTTCCACACCTTCCTTTTATTCATCCCTTCATCGATTAATTTCTCTCTCTCCATACTTTCTTATTTCTTTCTATCCATCCATTCATTCCTCCATCCATTTGGTTGTCCTTCCATCCATCCATCTGTTAATCAGTTTATCCATTGCTGTGTCCATCAATTCAACCATTTGCTTAATCATTCATCCACCCACCCAGCCGTCCGTTCATCCATTTTGGTTTCATACACTTTGTACTTCATGAATTACAACCATGTGTGCCTTAAATTTGCATTTTTTTTTGTATTTATCCCTAAAATATTGATTATGCAGGAATGAGGACATATAAAATTTAGCTCTGAAAATGTTTTCTTTGTGGTAAAATCTATAACTCTAGTTCATTAGAAAGTCCGATCCGTTTGGGGAGGTGTGAATGTACAATCCAACTCAGATTAGGATCAAAAAAGCAAACTCTGGTCTTCCTGAAAACCAAGTTCTTGATTCACATGACATGAACTCTGGTGCAGTTTGAACACAAATGTCAATGCAGGAAGTGGACTACAGTGCAGGGCATTCTGGGTAAAAACAACCAAGACAAACGATTGAGTGTAGCTCTAGCGGGAGAAATGGCTCATGGTCTTTTGCAAAAGACAAAAGAGAAATCACTAAAATTTAACGCCCTTCCAATTTTGTTTACATTTTGTGAAGAAGGAAGTTGAGCTCATTAACTCTTCTGAGACTTTCCTTTTATTCCCTACAGCAGTTCATGGCGCAGCGCCCCCACAGGTGAGGGAGGTGAAAAGGTTTGTCAAAGGGTTTGGTACACGGTGCAGGGTAAAAGCAAACCGTACCAGTTAAGATATGTTTTAGCTTTGGTCCCCAATGGAACCTGTTCTACTGGACTGTCAGGTGTGAAAAACCTTTGCTTTATTGGTGGAGCAATATTTAATATATATATTTAACATTTTTATAACATTCATCATAATTTTAAACATCCCAAAAAGTTGTCCTTCCAGCTTTGTTTAAGCTTATTAAAATACAACCTTTCAAAACCCAATTAGCCCCTTTTCTGGTCAGACTAATCTTATCTTCCGCTGACAATAAGTCATAACTTAATTATGACCCTAGTATGTATCCTAAAATTTGGCATTATTAAAATGAAATTTTCAACAATAATAAAAAAAAACATGCAATGTCATCACAAACACCACAGCGAGTGGACATAGCTAAAGGAATAAACACGATATACCGCAGTGGATAAATGTCCCTGGTGACGGCAGAAGACTCTAAGAGCCTAACTCTGGCATGAATCAAAAGAACACCCAGTCTGACTTGTTAATTTAATTACCTGAGTTGTTTCGGGAGATTTTGGACGGCCGCGGAGCCGGTTGGTCCCGATGCCAGCAAGAGGCCACCTCCGTGTCAAACAGTTCTTCTCATTTACTCCCTCTCTCCCAACACGGACACGCTGCCAGGTCTTTCGCAGGCGCCGACTGGATTACCTTTCTGGGGTGCTGGTGTTAAAAGGTGTGAAGAGAAATAGGAAACATGCAGAGGAGAAGTATGGTGAGGTAATAGGGATTTGAAAAAAAAAAAAGGAGAGAAAAGAAAAGAACGCCTACCAAAAACAAAGAGGGTTGTGGTAATGAAAAGGCTTTGGGAGGTGGCTTGGTGGTATAGGAAAATGCTGGAAAGCTAAATGTGCCAGGACAGGCCTAATTAGAACAATTACAGAGTGGGCATATGGGGTCCTCAAGGTTGTCTGTTGGTCACAGCCACAGAAAATGATTAATGAAAACCCGCAAAGTGAGTACTAATGTTTCTTACGCCAAGAGAGAGTGCAGAGACGCTGAGACGTGGTCGGAATGCATCTGACCGAAGCAAAAAGAAACTAAAGTTGGGAGGTACTGCTCAGATGCAAGGCAAAAACAAAGTAATGATTTTTTTTTTTTTTTTTTAAATGGACCTTCCAATAGGAAATTGATCAGGATGATAAATGTATGTGGTAGAGACAAAAGAAGGATGCTGGAGAGAAGGGGGGAAAGAAAGTGTTGTTTACTTTCAAGGTATGTTGGAGGGACGGGAGCGCGGAACGGGTCGGGACAGGGATGGGATGGGATGTGATGGATTCTCTCGAAGAGCTCCACTGGACGTCAGGGAGAAAACGCAATGAGTTCCAAAGACCTTCCGGTGAATATCAAACAGAAGACTTGAGCTGCTTTACACCGGCTCTGTCATTCCTTTGGCAACTGTTCTGAGGCCGGACAATAATTGTAAAGGCTGAAGAGGAGAGGAGAGGAACCAGTACCTGGACAAATCACTGAGCGCACGTCTAATGCTTACCAAACACTGTGCCATGCATTGTGCAATTTCAAGCTCTCTTGGCATGCCTCATGCAGTCTCGCCTTCTGTTTATCTTGACTGCCTGAGTGGCCACCAACCTGAGGTGGTAAACTAAATTTGCTCATCTTTTTTATTTATTTGTTTCCAAAGAGCAAGAACTCCACCTTCACTTGAACCTGCGGCTTTTCCCTGTCGCACATTTTGAGAATGTTGAGTACGGTTCTAGCTCTGTGGTCTTTTCTGTTTCAAACATTCCTTTGACCAAATAGATGAAGATAGCAAAAGAATTTGTGAATGTTTGCGAATGTTTGCGAATAAAAATGATCAAAAGATTTTTAAGCCCATGATTTTCTTTTTTAATATTAATAAACGTTCATGTTTTGGTGGATGTTTTTTTACAAAGAAACATGCAAATATAAAGTAACAATGCAGTGAAACCGTTTTAAAAAGTTTAAAAGATAATATCCCTAAAGGCCTCCTGCTGTATTTGAAGATAACAGTGGTCTTACAATTAATGTAATGTAATTTTGAGCAAGTTTGTATGAAAATACTTTCTTAACATTTTTATTTTGTAAAAGGATGTGGAAGCTATTTTTCTTGTGCGTCACGGATGTGGAAAACATTCTGCTGCTCCATCGCACAGGGATTTAAGAAAATAAATCAGAATGTCCCTGTAACAAATTATTGTTTTTTTCTCTCCAACTACAACTCCATTCATGAGGCTTATTTCCTTCAAACAATCTTTTAGATCGTTTGAAGGAATAGGTAGTACAATACAATAAGTAGTTAAATAAGATCACAAATTTGGAGTACAATCAAAACAGAAATTAAACTTACAAAGAAAGAAAAAAACAGTACTTTTTTTAAATATTCAATATACTTGTGGAACACTTTTTTTCATTTTCTCTACCACACACACACACACCACACCAATACAGCGTTACGTCCTCTCAGTAAGTACCACGCTATCAGGAAACTCAATTGTTATTTTCCCAGCTACAAACCCTTTTACTGACTTTGCCAGTAGCCACCACCCGAGGCACTAAATTAAAATTACCTGGATGCCTTTTAAAAACTAATAATTTATATTTAACGTGAGAAATTAATAAAAGTTAACCAACTTGTTGGGTCCCTGGATCTCGGGTGTTAAACCTCTAAAGATCTGCTACATGGAAATTCAGTTTGATTTAATCGTACCAAAATTACGTTCAGTGGTGCTGCTAAAGCAAGAATGGAACGACTTTCACTTATCCTATTGGTTTCTTAGCATTATCTGAAAAATAATCATCTAGGTCATCCGCAGCATCCCCCTTCACCACTTTCCTTTTGGTCCCACCAATCCATTAGTGGTTGGTGCACTCATCAGCACCAACCACAATGCATTTCATCATCAATAAAACCTTTGAAGCATTTGTCTTAATGTCATTCTTGGCTCAGTCTTTCGGCAGTTATATTTGAATCTCAGTAAATGGGATTGTGTACTGGCCGTGTCTTTAAGAGTCTGACGCTTAAAAAAGAAAAACAATCGAAAGCTTGGACTTCGTTCTGCCGAGAGGTTGGGAGCAGCTGATGTCCTACATGCAGTGAATAGATCTCTGAACAACCCGGGCAAACACAACGTACAAGGTAGTCGAGTCTGAGTGAAGCCAGTTCCTATTTGGATTGATACTATCCTAAAACAACTCTAGTATCAAATATGTTCTAGTCATTATTGATGTTACCTTTTTTTTTGTGAATATGCAAACAAATCAAAACTTGAAGTCATGCTTCCACATTGTTGTTAAATATTATAGCAACCATCTACAACAGGAAGTGAATCTCCACGAGTTGAGTTGGGGCGTCCAGCAACATTTTGGATGAATCCCAACTCCAACGAACCTGAATCCAATGATTGAATTACCTCCACATGCACATCAGATCAACAGATCAGAATATGCTGTTCATGTTTTGTTTTGTTCTTACAGAAAGGTTCTTGATGGGTCGAGAATAAAGTGATGGACATTTTCCGGAAAATAATCAACCATGCCATTTGAAATGCGTGATGCACCCATGGTAATCTACTGAATGGTGTTGGTGTGTCCCCAGGCGTTAGCTCATATAACTGCTTTCATAGATGTATTCTAACAGCTGGAAGAAAACGGACGAAACGAACGTCAGTTTGGGGGACAGTGTTGGATTTGGGTTCAGTGAAACGGATCGTCAAAAAAGCGGAAGCAACGTTATGATAGCTACGCTCTCCATTACTTTATTCAATTATTCTAATTGAAGCTAAATGAACCAATTAATCAGCTAATTAAACCAAAGTGGACACACTTCAATCTGCTTTGCTTGGTCTTTAAAACAGTGCGTGGTGATGTCACACAGGGAGGATGATGACAGTGATGCAGCTTTGGGGGGAAAAAAAAAAGAAGAAATTATAGGAAGTTTAGTTTTGCAATAGGTAAGAAGATCTACTCAAAATCTGAGGAACATGTTGGTGATAAACCCAAACATTGCTTAGCCAAGAATATATATTTTTTATCACTAGCAATATCTTCATCGCAATCATTCACTAACATCACACTGTATGTTTTTCCAATTTTGTACAGTCCTATTGGGTGTGTCTGATTTTACCCACCGCTCTAAGAACACATCAAAATATCGATTAGCTTGACATCACCGATCAAAAATTCTTAGTTAGAATATCATATAATTTATATAATACAGCATATTTTATTATTCTTGGTTGTTCCTTGTTCTTCGGTTCCAGATGTGCTACTCTGGCTCTCGGAAGTGTGTCAACATTTGTTTTGCAGGGTTTCGTATCTCAACAACGTCTTAGTCGTTACGCTGTCTCAGTGGGATTCCTCTTAATGTTTTGTTTTTTTCCTCGCTGCAATACGGAGTTTTTACAACAATGTGACAAAACACATCTTAAATTTTTTAAACGACTCCGAGCATCACGCTGTCATTACAGAAAGCTACCCGTCCCGGCTGCGCTTTTGAACCCTACCCAGGAGACGCGGCGCATTTCACGGCTCATTCTGTTTGTGTCCTCGGGCTGCTAATGTCTGGATAACTGAACTTCAGAGGCTCTCGTCAATGGCGGCGCTCCCTGAAAAGGAAGGAACTAAATCATTTGGTGCACTAAAAAAAGAAGCGGGATGACAAGATATAGCAAGCAGGCTGATGCAAGTCAAATCACGGAGAGCAGGTGGCTACAAGAAAGTGACATACAAATGGAGGCGAGAGGGGCTGGGGGCGGCGCGAGGCGTTGGCGGGATTGTAATAGGGCCTGGCAGTGAGGAGAGAGGAACAGGTGCGGAAAATGAGGAAATGGAGAACGGACGAGGAGGAAGAAGAAGAAGAAGAGAGTGTGTCGTGCAGTGGCGATCTGGACACGAAAAGGAAATTGCATAAAGAGGTAAGAAGAGACGGGGAACGAGAAAGGGACGGAGGGAGAATGTCCATCTGAGCGTGGCGCCCATCACAAAAACCCGCCGTAGTATTCTCACCATGACAATACCGACAGATTGAGTTGGACAGAGTTCACAGGCCGAGCACCAGTCAGTCAGAGAGAAAAAAAAAAAAGCTATTGAGTGCTTTGCTGGTGTTATCTAGCTTTCTGCTGAATACTCGTCTTGTGTAGCAAAAAAAAATAGAAGGCTCTGGTTACAACACTCGCTACAGGCTGTAAGTCCGTAACACTTCACCTCTGTCGAGAGTCAATCTCACGCCGGGCTGCGAAACGCCGCTGTTAAACTACCAACAGCTCAGAGGAGAGAAAGCGGAAATACGAGAGCTCTTCGCTGGTCGACGTACGAGGAGCTTGTAAGGGATGTCCCTTGAAATTTATATTCTTGCCTCGCATTTTTTTTTTTTTTTTGCTTTATCGCAAGCCTGCGTTGCTTGGTTTGATATACAGAGTCGTCCTCCGTTCCATTGTTTCTGACCCGTGCGTTTTTTAATCACCCAATTCACAAAGGACAGAGCTACAACCAACAGCAGAACACAATCCCCATTATTTCCCTGTGAGACGTCATGTTTGTAATTGAAAGTATTATCTCATCGATTACGGCTCCTATTGTAATCATCATAATTACCACTGCAGAGCCGTTTAGATGGTAATTTGGACTTTTCTTACCAAATGTCAAGCCATTCATCTTGGTGATAGTGGCCTATGGAATTGGCTATTGTCTCATACAACACCTATGATTTGCTGGTGTTTTAGATTCTGGCTGTGCTTGCAGCATGACCTTTGCCCTCTGTATTGTACGGGGAAGAATTTGAAGTGAGGGACACCAGGCCGACCTTTTGTCCAAGGTCTGGCCCTGCTACTGCCTTGCATATAACTCTTGTCATAAAGAAGGTCTTATAAATATGGATGGATGCTAGTCCAGGTTGTGTTTTTCATTGCTCTACACACAGCTGAAACCAGTCGTTAGCATATCCTAAAAGAAGGAAGGATGACTAAAATGTCAAATTTAATCATCAGCTGCATTTTCTTGTTTGGTGCAGTTTTAGTTAACTAAAGTTACTGTAACTTTAGCCCTGTTTAATTTGCTTTAGTTTAACTTTCGTTAGTTGGCCTAGAAAATTAGCTTCATTTGGGAAAGTGAGAATATCCAATTAAACTCTGACGTAACAGAGTGAACTCTGTTCCGTGTAAAAAGCTGAGCTTTGGTTCAGCCGAATGAACTCGGATGGGACCAAAGACCGCTTCTAAAGCAGGAAGCATTCTGATCAAAAACTACCAAAACAAACACACATCTAGCGCTAGCAGGAGAAATGGCTGAAGCTCTTTTATCAAAGACAAGAGAAAAATCCTACAGTAGCTAAAATCTGACACTGCTCAGTTTTTTGTTTATGTTTGGCAAAGAAGGAAGTTGAAGTCAGTAGTTTTCCTATTGTTCCCTTCAGTGGTTCTCTGTGCAGCGCCGCCGCAGACAAGGAGGTCAACAGGTTGTTTTTAACAGTTTTGGATCATTTGGTGCAGCGCAGTGTGAAAATATAACTGCACCATCTGAAAACCTAGCATATTTTACAATTTTGGTCTTCATTTGAAGGGAGTCAAATGGATTATTAGGTGTAAAAACATCATAAAGATACAAAGTCATAGAAAACCTTACATTTTTAAAGGAGAACCAAGTAGAAGTTCTGATATGATCAAAGGGCATTACTGTGAAATTATTCAACCCCCACCTCACACAGATATTAGAAATATGAATGAGTTTTTTTAAAAGGTTTCAGAAAATAAAAGTTGCAAATAAGATGTGCATTTTATTGGAAAGATTAAATCTAATAATATTCAGACAACTCTTACAGTCAGCAGAGACTCTACAGAAAATACAAATATGACAGATGATGATGTGGCACAAAATAACTTCCATTTAAATTGATGATCATTTGAGTGTGTAAGGCAATAAACAAGTGCCAAATGGGAGCAAAATAAAAAGTACTAGGAAGATTAACTCATAATTTCTGCTGTTTAACATCATAATGAAGACATTCTAAATTGGGGGATTTTTTTTTACTTCTGGAGATGCTTTCAAACTGTATTGCTTTAACCCTTGTGTCTAGAAATGGGGTCCAACCGACTCCACACATGTAAAACCAAAGTCCTCTATGTTTGCCTCAGTCCAAGGGTTAAATTTAAGGACTAAACTTGGATTTGTGGAAAAACACATTTTTTCCACAAATCCAAACACATTTTTGTCTCTGACAGATATACCTCATAAAACTTCCCACAGATCAAATCTGGAATACTCTCTGACTATCCTTAGCGTAACCTCCAGGAACACGCGCTACATCCCATCTGGGGGCATGTTGCACAGAACTCATCAAGGGGAACAGATGTCATCATCAACAGGGATAAAAAATCATTACACTGACAGCTTTACAAATAGCTATGTCACCGCTCGTGCGGAAGACAAATGGCAGGACGCCATCTTGTGGTTTCTGGACTGTAAACTTTGTGCATATGCAAGCATATTTTACAGATACATACCACAAAGTCGTTATTTTCGAAAAGTTGACTACATCCACACCCGAGGAGTACCCTTCATGCGGCTGAAAGCACGACCTTGGCATCGATACCCAACGGGGGGAGGCGGGCAGAGAGAGAGAGAAGATGGAGAGGAGAAGCAAGTCACGAAAATGAAATATAGGGGAGATTAGGCAAGGGAGGTAAAGAGATGTTTTATAACCTCTAGCTTATAGAGAACTGAGCAAACCAGTGAAATACACTTGTGCAGAAACAACATGAATGGACAATCACACTCTAATATGACTGCAACTGTCTAAATGACTGTTTCATTAAACTTATAGGTCTAAATGAAGGAGCTTATGGTGGTATACAATTGCCTATTGCAACCCTTGAAGGATAAATCTGGCTTGTTAAAGGACACAAAGACACATTCATACTTCAAGGCAGGTTAGCAAGAGTAGTTGTTAGTAGTAGTAATTGTTTGCTGGGATTTTTTTTTGACTGTGGGAATAGACCATAGTATCTGGAGAAAACCAATGACTTCAACTGGGAGAACATGCTAACACAATGCCTTAAGATGTTAGGGTTTAGCATGTTTTCAGCGTTTGTATTTTAGATACATTTAACAATTATCATAGGCCAAGTTCATCTTTACATTAAATACTCAAACTTTCATGGCTTACAGACAGAATTAGAGGCAGCAGGTAATTAATTTATAACTTAACTGGGGCAGATAATTTGAAATGTTTGTGTCCTTAATACTGAGTAAACAATGTAAAGGAAAAAACCGTCTCAAACTAAAGAAAATAATAATTTTGCGAGCAATTAAATGCTATTGACTTCCAACATGATCTCAATTCCATTCATGTTTGGCTTCTGCATTCAGTTTGTCTCAAACGAGAAAAATCCCCATCTGGTTGACACAAGTAAGGAGACAGGCTTGTTTAGGACTTTCTATTTCCTCTGTCTGCACTGTTCTAAAATTGGAAAATTGCTTTAGGCTATAAGAACCACACTGCAGTAGCTTGTCTATTAATCACACACGTCAGCACCCTTGAACTTCTTGGTCAGTATTTCTTTTACAAGTTCAATTCTCTGTAGTCGAGTAAAAGAGAGAGAAAAAGAAAAAAAGTGGCTCTTATGTCCCTGTCCCCTAAGAAAAAAAAGAACAAATTCCAAACTAGACATGAAAACAGAATGAAATGTCATACTTGAAAGTATTGAGTGTACATGTCCTCATTCTGCTGTGTCGCTTAAGGAAAAAAAAAGTGTTGAGTCACTCTTTCTCACATTCCCACTCATCTCACCCTTCTTTGGTGCATTAAAGTTCAGATTAATCCTGCTGAGAGTTCATTAGAGGGAACATCAGCTCAATTCAAAGGCTGGAGGTTTCTATAATGTATTCCCTGCTAACTCTGAAATACGTCAACACTCCTCTATTCCCCATACTATTTGTTTACATGCTGGCTAGTTGAGGCTCTTAATTCTTCGTGTTCTAGAGCAGTGGTCCCCAAACCCAATTTGTACCGGGCTGTGCAATAAATAATTAAATATTTCCGTTTTATGCATTATTTGAGTCTGGAGGATCTTTTATTTTGAAAATCTTTTACTTTAGCGCAAACATTGAGCCCACAAGAAGCAAAATGAGTAAGAATCAGATCAGATGTCTTTGGAAAGTTACTTTGCAAAAGGGAAAAGGCCCAGAGAAGAGACAGGAGGATGGATTTATCCCGAACTGGTAGGTGACTCCCACATTACTAACCGCTCTGCATAACACGCGGCGACCGGCTGCTAATGAGGCAACGAAGCTTCAAAGTGCTTCACCATGTAGAGACTGTGCTTAAGCAACACTTCGGGTGTCATTATCTCTCATCACTCTCAGATGGAACCGTCTCGTTGCAGAGAAACAAGCTAGAATCTGTATTTTAGCTAATTTCTCCAACTAAAATAAAGTGTTCCTACTTCTATGACTATATCAACAGATAGTTTTTGCAACGATTCTGCCTTCCTCGTCTGTGCATTTTTTCTCCTCAACTCAAGATAATAATAATAATAATAATAATAATAATAATAATAATAATAATAATAATAATAATAATAAGCAATACTTAGACAACGGGATGGCTCCTCTGTCCTCTCTTTTTCAATGAAATATGAAACATTTTAATTTATAATTATCCATTACAATAAGTCCTGTAATTCTTCACTCGGGGTCTAAAAGCTTTGACCGTCACAAAGATGATGGCTGCGCAAACAAATCCCAACGGTCTGATCATTAACATGGCCGTGTGGTATTTGCAGGCAGACAACAACGCAGACAAACCAAAAAAAAAAAAAACACTGTCGGAGAGAAAACAATCTGAACTGATTTTTTTGTGGCTGGTTGTGAGAAAATGCCCTGAAAATCATCCAAATGATTAAGAGAGAACATTTGTTTATGTCAATGATTGACAATAAGTTTGCTTACTTTATCCTTCTGATGGCATTCCTGACGCCACTGATCTCTCAGATACATCAACATTGAAGATTTTCTCTTTTTTTTGACACACAGACTGATTAATGCTAATTTGGTCCTGCAGAAATAAAGATTTCAAACTAATAATATTTTACTCTAATTGATATCGATGGGGAATAAAACGTCTGTCAGATTTTCTTATAGAATCCTGACACATAAATGCATCAAATTCTGAATTATGTTCCTTCCTTGTTTTTCATCATAATTCCCATTTGTATAAAAAGTTTGGAAATCATTTGATATTTTTAAATGCTACTGCTGAACCTGGCTGAGGGGAGAGAAAAAAATCATTTGATAAAAGATCTTTATCATTTATGAAATTATAAAGATCTTGCAATGATCAAATGATCTTTAAGCTGAAAATGTTTCTTCCACAAATTTAATTGGTGTTTAAACAGAATATTTACATTCATGTTTTTTTTCAGTTCAGTTTGTATTTATATTTATAGTATAGAGTATTAAGCTGTCCCTAACACCTTACCACTCTTGACATGTCCAATCGTTGCAAACAATATTCACTTTATTTCAGTATCCCAGGATGGTTTGCTTTAGCTCCTTGACCAGTAAAAACTAGCATTAGCATTAGGAGTTTTACATGTAAAAATGTCAACTCTTACATTGAAGTTAACATGTTTAACTCTGTCCTCTGTCCTTTCTGATACTGTTCAGATCTGATTTACTGTTATGAAATTTTCTACACTGTCAAATCTGTTCAGAACTCATAGTGAATTTAACCATTTTTAAGTGGGAATTCAATTCATAATGTGCTCAGGGAAGAGACTGGGATGTTACGCACAGGAGATTTTTATCTATTTTTTAAGAAGACGTGACTTTTACCTCTTCTCTCTTCTGCAAGTTAAACCAAATGAATGATTTCATGTTTTTCTACAAGCTTCATTTTATTAATGTTTATCGACAGCAATGCAAACAAGCCTACACAGTGATGAGTCAGATGCTAACGGTTTTGCTCCTAATGCTTTTTTTTCCTGTAGTCAGTTTGTGTTGCTCTTGTATAAGATATTTTTCCAACTTGACATACTGCAATCTTTGAACTGTGAACTTTTTTTCTCTCCCCCAAATCTGTCTGATACACTTATTTCTTTACTTCAGTCCACCCACAGCCAAGATGCCAAGATGGAGTTAGAAGTTTGAATGTATCTTGTAAATAATTCACTAAAACTAATTTCTATCAGTCCCTTGCATCTTTGGTTGAGATCATCGATTTCAGCATCAAAAATTGTCGCATGATTGTTTTTAAGACGATCATCTTTCTTCTCAGATTGGTATCATTTATGTAACGTTGTTGTGCCCTATTTTGTAAAATCCATGTGACCCATTTAACCTTCCAATTTCCATAAGCAGGACTCATATATTACAAATCAACGGGATTAATAACCTGACAGGCTGATCATGCTAACTGTTTGAGCTAAACAAGCGGCCAAATAAAAGCTGAAGCAATAAACCAGATCTTAACTCGCAATCTGCAAAACATACAAATACGCATTCACACACACACACACACACACACACACACACACACACCACTTCTCTGAGGGTAAATAATGACAAACGGAGGCACGTAACTAAGGTGATTAATTATCCATGTCACCAGATGGGACGATGAGCAAAAAAAAGTTGGATTTTCCTTTTTTTTTCCCTCCCCAAATGTATTTCAGAATGCGGATTCGATTGGAAAAATGACAACCATATGTTGATGGATGACCACAGGCGAGTATTAATCAAAAACACAGATAGAGGGGATGCTATGAGGACAGATGACTGTATCTGTGAGCGGGCAGCACAATGAGAACCAGCAGGATGTTTATACATGGAATCAAAGTAATTAGAAACACTCCACCAAGACGGCAGATGGTAAGTATGCTAATAAGACTTTCAAAATAAATTGTTTAAAATGTAAGTAGAGAAAAAGAAAATGTATGCGATTCAACAAAGTTTTTTTTGAAACTCGCATGAGTACATAAAATAACAAAGGATAGTAGCAATCGAGGAGAAAATTGTCACTATTTACAAATTAAAAAGGTACTTCCTGTCGAAATTCCCACTTTAACTACCATTAAGCATTTTTTTGTTGAAAATGATAGTTTGCAAGAAGTTCACGAATACTAGAAACTGCTATTTGGTATCCTATGAATAGAATCAATTCTTATTTAGGGACATTAATATTTTTTATTTCTCATTTACAAATATAATGAAATGCAGCATAAAAGGAAAAGTAAGAGCAAAAAGATTTCCATCCAGTCACAGTGGATAATGGTTTCCTGAGCTAAAGGTGCAGAATCTCATTTTACCTGCCAATTGCAGAAGAACCATAAAATAATTCATCTTCCCCAGTTTTCCATACTCCTAGTTGTGTTTTTCTCAAGTTTTATTTTTTGACTCTATTGGCCTTTATTTGAAAATGCTAGACAGGAAAATAGGTAAAGAGAGAGAGAGAGAGGACATGCAGCAAATGTCACCAGGCAGAAAATTTAACCTCCAATGGCTGCTTCGTCCTTATGATGGTTGTGCTTAACCCCTTCACCACCACATCACCCCTGTACTTCTACCTCAATATGCAATCCAGCTACAAGACGGCCTTTAGCAACATCTTTCATCGATTCACTTCTGGATCATTGCAAGCATTAAAAGTCAGTCTTTTTTTTCTGTGTTACTCACCTAAACCAACATTCAGCACGTGGCTCATTAGCATATCAGGGCAGACAGCCATTATGCAAACTGTTTAATCTACTGCAGCAGTTCTTATTCACAGAGACACAGAGTGTGTTTTTTTTCCCATAATCCTCAATGTGACAGGGGCTTAGAGGATATCCTAGCAGTCAAGAAGTGCGAGGCAAGTTACACTGCAAGTCGTTTCAGAATTACCAGTCACTCTACCATGCTAATTTCTAAACTGTGGAAGAAGCCAGAATAAAAATCCTACAGGGATGATTTTTCTTTGGATTTTCACCTCTTTTCTTGCAAAGGTGTCAGACGTAGAAATAACTTGTGTCAAAAGTCGTTCATCAAGTTTCTGTTGGCAAAATGTTTCACTGGAGGGCTTCTTTTAAATGTCTAAAACATCTGCTTTAGTAGGAACATTAACAAGAGCTGAAAATCATTGAATTAACACATTTCATTTGCAGCACCAAGTAAAATTTCTGTTCCAATTCATTTGACCAAAGTAGGGATCTCTTGATTTATTTATTTATTTGTTTTCTGTACACAGATTCACCATTTTCCTGAGTTTCCACCCGTTAAATATTACATGATTGAAGTTCCACCGTCAACTATTTGGGTTGTAATAACTCACTGAATCATGAGCTCTCCCAATATTAAACCGTAAAAGTAATTCCTCTCCAGAGGACTGTCTGTGTAGTGAAGCCCAGTCCTGTTACCTGAAGTCAATTAACATGGAGCAGGATGCTAATTGATCGTTAGCTTGTTTAGCTATTTGCACCAAAGATGAATTTAAAATGGTCGGGGACAGAGTGAAAAGAACATATTGTGAGATGAACAGCAAGGGTTTTTTTTTCCTAATTATGTTTCTCAGAGAATTGAAATACTTTTTTCCCACCATCATGCCATAAAGTTCAGTTTTTAAACATTTTTGCAGATGTTTTCTGGGGGGTTTTCTGCTTATTCGAAGGGCAAAACTTCGACTCAGCGACAAAATTAATGTTTTTGATTTTTTTATTCAATGTTGCATGACTCTCTGATTTTGTGTTTAATGATGTAAAACACTTTGAAATGCCTTTCTGCTGAAATGTGCTAAACAAATAAAATGTGATTGATTCTTTGTCCATCATATGATGTGTGAGAAATATCAAACAAGATTTCTTATGACATTCTTTCAATAATAGCTTATTATTATTGTTGTTATTATTATTGCCACTCTTCCATAAAGGCCCGATTTGTGGGGTGTGTCACTTTCAGCTGGATCTTTGTAGAGTTATAAGGTTTAGGTTTAGAGAGAACGCATTATCTTCAAATGTGTTCAGTAATTTTGTCACATTTTTTGATTAAATGATCAGTGTTTTGTGAGATAATTAAAGTTTGGGATGATGTTTTTATTTAGATCTTATCACATCTGTCTGGTGTGTTCTGTGGTTTCTTTAGAAGTCTACTTATTTATTATGGTTCTTACTCTGAACT
This sequence comes from Micropoecilia bifurca, assembly GCA_903067075.1. Lineage (NCBI taxonomy): Eukaryota > Metazoa > Chordata > Actinopteri > Cyprinodontiformes > Poeciliidae > Micropoecilia > Micropoecilia bifurca. Next base: position 42,383 of record CAEGAF010079751.1, on the reverse strand, counting down.
TAACAGGTTAGAAACCGTAACAAAATCAAAGTAATGAAATCTTCTTGGTGGGTAATATTTTATTTCCCCTTCTTGTGTTTTTGAGTTATAAGTCTGAGTTTCTTAATATAAATAAAAAAAGAAAAGAGGAAACTTTAGTGACCCGGAGTCGACGTTCTCTTCCGAGACTGGATCAAACTAAGATGACATTCAGAAACGGAGATATGTCTGCTTTAATGAGCTGAATGTTTGTGGCTCAAAACCAGCTGTGATCCGAATACAAAGATGGAGTAATGTCATGTATATGAGGCAAAAAATTCAGCGAACGGGCAGAAAGAATGACCTCTACACCTATTGATTCCAGCCCGTCTGTCAAAACGGCGAATCATGGAGGATGTGAGAAGCAGTTAAATTGTTAAGGCGATCTCTGACAAACTTTGTCAAACTGTAAACACCTTGGAGCATTTAAATTCCACAAAGTGACGGCATAAATGATCTTTTAAGTGAAAGCAATTACTACATCCACTTAGTATTTGATGGAAGGAGAATTTTAATAAATGTTTTTACATTTTAACTTTGATCACAATGTGAGTTTTTACACTTGTTCTTAAATGTAGCCAAGAAAGACGGCCGAGATAAATCCTCTCTGTGTGCGAGTTTCATAACAAAGTCGGAAAACAGCAAACACGGTTTTTGAAGGAAATTTGGGCCCAGCGGTGTCACACAAAGCAAACTGGAGAAAACTCATAAAAATGCTGAAGCCTTCCAAATATTCTCAGCGGGGATGAGAGAGAACGAATTGGAGACAACTAGAGATCAGAGCCTCATATAGATAAAGAAATTGCAACAACAGCAGAGATTTATGGATGCTGTGGGTGGAGAAACTAAACATAAAAAGGTGCCTCACCAGAGGTGAAGGGGAAATAGAATTTTGTAATTTTGATGAGCATTAACGTTGCAGCTCATCCTTCCCGACAAGCTCGCTACTCGATAAACGTTCAAAAGAAAATAAGGTGAATAATTCACCATCCCATGGAAATTTTAGCACATGTGTCATAAAACACATTGTGTTTTCACTGTGGCAGAAGGAGCACAAATTAAAATTGTCGGTAACACTTTGTTTAAGGGGGTGTGCATAAGACTGACATGACACCAACATAAACATGACATAACAGTCTTTATGAATGTTTATGACAGTTGTCATTCAGTAAATGACACTTTTTAATGTAAAGTTGCATTAAAAGCGCCAACTTTGCATTATTTGGTAAATGAGGAAATTTTAAAGCAAAGTTGTCACTTTTAATGCAACCTTTAAAGCAACTTTGCATTAAAATTGTCAATGTAAAACATTGCTTCTTTTAAATGATTTTTTATAGTTGGCTCTTAATGTCAACTTTTTAATAAACAAAATCGACTTAACTATAAGGATGACCCAGAGGTCAGAGGTTAGCTTTGGGGATACGTTGAAAACAGACTGACAGCTTCATTCAGACCATTTTACAGAAGTGGTCATAAATGTTGCTTATGTTTCATCATCCATCCAGCCACCCATCGCAGGGGCAGCGGTTATTGTTGCGAGCATTGCTTTGTTACATAGAAGTTTGGCTAAAAACTCTTTGGTGAAATCCTCCGTGAGGAAAAGGCCACTCTGTTGCCAAAAGTCTGGATTACAGAATGCTTGACAGATGATTCGCTTTTTCTGTCCTGTAAAGTTTACTTCAGCTGTTTGTTTTGTTTTTTTGGAGCCACGGAGGTCACTGTACTTTATGCCACCGATTTCAGCCTTATAAAAACCCGTGAAGTGTTGGTCCGTTGGTCTGACACTGACAAACCAGTCATGCTTTTTGCCTTTCTCACGCTGTGACAGCACTGTACGTAATAAAGATAAGCAAGAGATTTCCTGCCAATGTGACTCAACAAAAATGCAACCCGAGTAAATGCCAACTGTGCTAATGTAATGAATCGTAATAAAATGAGGGTGACTGAGTTTATTAGGTGATTTTTACAGTGACATCAGTAGTACCTCGTCAGCAGGCAGAATTTGGGTACCATAGGTCTGATCGTCATATTTTAATATCCGGCGTGAACAACTCTGCTCAAAGTTTTCCACTTGCAAATAAGGCCATATTCGAAGAGGAGCATAAAGGGACATAATCGAACATGAGTGGTTAATCAGGCAATTTGTGATGTGTAGATTAAATAAAGATGATCCCATACAAAAGTTTGTTTTTAACTAACCTAAGCCTATTCAAACCCAACTGCAGTGGTCAGTGCACCTCACAGTTTGTCAGTCTTTTACTGAAAAGAAAACACAATCTCAGTTTATCATAATAACCATGTTTTAGGACTAAGCCTGGAAAACCCTGACAACTTCATTTAAATATCTTCTTGTTGCGTAGTGGCAGCCACTACCTAGTGTGCCATACACTATTAAATATTCAAATGTTTTAACCTGGTCCGCATAATATAAATATTCCTGGAGCAAGGTCGGTAGTTGGAATGTTGGCGTCAATTTCAATGTAGGCAACAACATGAACCTTCTCATTAATATTTATTAAATCGGGTGAAAAAGTATTGGGATGCGTGTCAGCTCTGGCACAGAGTTGCGTCAACCTCCAGCCAAAAACATGTCATGTACCCAAACTTTGTAAAAATACTGAAACACAAGGTAGAGCATCCTTGTGTTTCAACTCTGCTGAAACACTATAGTTTTCCAGGTGGGAAAATAACCAAACTCTTAGAAAGAGATGCCTTTTTAAGGAAAAAAATAAACACCATAGGCATGTATTGTCATATCCTGTGTGTGGAGTTTTTTTTTTTTTTTGCTTTTGTTATTTTTTGTGTATTGATTTCTTATTATTTTCCTCGTCTGTGTTTATTTCCTGTTATTTCAGGTATTCTTATTTTGATTCAGTCTGGTATTTTTTAGTCCAGTTACACTCTTTAGAAATTTCTGTAAATTTACAGCAGAATTCTAGCAGCCACTTAATGTTATTGTAAAATACGGTAGAATATTGTTAAATTTGATATCTTCTTTTGACCCAATGAAGACTGATGACTGGCAGTACACTATTGCAAAAATAATTGTACAGTACAGTATTTTTCATAGGCAGGACATTCTACTTGTATTTGCATCTTAGATAATCAGCATTTAAAGACAATCTTAAATGGAAAGAAAAAAATACTTTCTATAATAAGTCTTTTAGGGAATTAATCAAAATCTACAGAACAATCTACAGATCATCAGTGATCACCAGACCATCCTTGAGCCTCCATGGCAGCTTTTGATGAACTTTCAAAGCACACTTCACCTTCAGTGTAATGTACCATGAATTCCTCTACAACTCCTGTACATTAATCCAACATACAATTTTCAACATTGATGTGACTTTTGCATGACAATTGAGGAGATGAACATCCTTGCTTTTGTTTTACCTGGGAGAGTGGACACTCTTTGTTATGATGATCATCTGAATGCATACTGTATCAATAAGAGGATTTGTTTTATGTTCTTCCAATTAAGGACTTGGTTTATTACAGTCCCTGTGGCAAGCAGTTTTTTGCATGGTCAGCATTGACCATTACATCTTCAACCTCCAATATCAACATGAGGCGGCCAAAACTCTGAAGTTCATTCAATGGTAAAAACCTTCCTATATTATTTTTTACAATGAGCAAAATAAAATGACATGGTTTTAAAGTGTTTAAGCAATTTCTGATTGGCAAATGTGGTGATGTTTTCTCTACATAATTAAAAACAGGATAATTTTTCCCATCTCGACTAAAGAAAGCTTTATATATGGTACCAGCTGTTTTCAGAGTGCCACACTATTTATATTCTCAGGAATTTTCCCATTTTTGATTATGTTTTTTAGTCCCTTCATTGGGATTAATCCAGAAAGGGGCACAACAACTGGTCATGGGAAGATGATATCCAAGAAGACAGGAAAGATCATTCAAAAGAAGAAGCAGATAGTGAATGTGCAGGTTCCCAACCTCATCAAAAACCTGATGGACTTTAAGTGGCATCTCATACAGGTTTGTATCCTTTCAAGGGCCTTGAGAAACGGCCCGGTCTATGGCGGGTCCTTTGAAGGTCACAAATATCGACGACTTGACGTATCTTGGCGCTATGTTGCTTAGGAACCATGACATCATGAAGCGCGAAGCAGTGAATCTCACTCTCCTGTCATCTGTTTGTAAATTCTTCATCATCACTCCACGCTAGCTTATGTCATCTGACTTTGCCTGGCTGTCTGCATTTTGAGGCTCTCACACATGCATCATGACATATATGCTGCAAAAGTCAAAGAATATATTTGTATATTAAAATAAATATTTTGTCTCAGTCACGTACAGCCCATGACATTCACAGAGTAATTTTCTCTATGAAAAGTCATACTGGATTTATTTATTCAGCTAGGGAGAGGGTTTGCCAAAATAACAATTCAGGTTGAATTATTTTTTTTTTTTCCCCCAAGTTGTGACATCTGTTTGGAATCAGTATCTCGTTGGACCAAAAGTTATGTCCATGTTTCAGCTGTTTGGTTTTTAATTTAAGATGAAGTTGAACAATTTTGGAGCTAATCCACCTTTCTTCATTTTTCCCAACCACTTTGTGTGATGCATCCAAATAGATGCTAAGGCTCTGTGCGTGTTTGACAGACACTACAATGTTCCTAGGTTTGATAGCCTGTACTTTGGCCTCACTGAATATATTTTTTGTAGCCAAACAGCTCAATCTTTCATGGATCAGCCATAAAACATTTCTCCAGAAATCATTGGATTGTCCACATTGGACACTGCAGGATTGAGTCGAGCTTAAAAATGTGCTTTTCTGAATGCTGTTCTTTCTTTGCTAGTAACCCCTAAGTGAAAGTTTGGGCCAAATAGTTGACACGGGGACTCAGTCGGGGATGTTTACTTGCAAAAAAAAGTGGCATCTGTGAAAGGAAACCAACAAATTAAAATAAGGTCTACAACTTTTGAGAAGAAAAGCAGGCTAATGTCTGACTAGAATGGTGTCAGGAACTTGTCACATAACTACAGGTGACTGGTCATTTAGCCAAACATTTTCCTTGATTGAGAAAATTAGCTTTTGCATCTCTTGTTCAAGATTCCCTGAGCTTTGTTGTCGTATCGTCGTTTCAACCTGAAAGAATCATAACTCAAATGTAAAATCGAAAGTCCCAAATTAATTAATAATAAACCTTTGCCCGACTTTGTACTTTTTAGTACCGATTTACTTTTGGATTTTCTTTTCCAAACGCCTTTTTTCAGTCGGTTACCAGAAGAAACAGGTTCTAGACTGCCAGTTAACCCGTGTTAACTCTTCATCTTTACTGACCACACCGGACAAGGCTTTTTCCATCTACCCACTGCCCTATCAGTTGTTTCTGCTTTGTCCATTTTGTCTGCTGTTACCACAACCATTCAGACCCCGCTCGGCTCCGTCTGTCTCTACTCTGTTGTACATCTTCAGTTTCTCTACAAGGATCGTGCGCCTCATTTGGAAAAAAAATATTCTGGTGTCTTTTATAAAAATGTTTGTATTCTATCTTTCTAGAGAGCTAAGCTACAGTGGCATCACTGCCAATATATGGAAGGTGTTTGACACCTGGCTCATAATGTGAGAAAAGAGTATGACAGTATTTTAAAGCTTTTAAAATAATATGACATTTTAATCGTATGTGTTTTTTATTCACGTATGTTTGTTTTGTGGGGAAAAACACCTTTACGTTGTCAAAATGTGTCATGGAAACAGCTTGAAAGGGATCATCTGTAAATAAAATATTTTTTTGCTACTACATTACAAGATTGTCATGATGATTAATAAGTGGTGCAATTGTTGGTCAACACAAGCCAACTGTTGTCACCTGTCAGAGGCATTTCTGCTAATTAATTCTTCACTAGGTGGAGTGAGTGTTTGCAGAGCCGATTAGGATTTCAGTCAGGCGGCTGAATGAATAGATAAATGTCTGAGAGAGGGACAAGTGTGTGTTTTGGGTTTTTTTTCTTCTTTTTCTCGAGATTACTGTCTGACAGCCCCAACAAAACCAGCCTTTGCTTGTTCCCTTGTCACTTACTGTAGCTGACATGTTGTTCAGAAAACCAGCTCTAACAATGAAAGAACACTGCTTCCATCCAGCTCTTTCCATTTCACGATTTTCTCTTCTTTGCAGCAGATTCGCACAGACGACGGATAAAGACCGAGAACCGCAAGGAGGATTTATGACGAAGGCCGCGGCAAAAACAAAGTATTTAACACAGAACGATCCTCATTTCTGGAGATTTACAGGTCCAATGAATTAGCGGACGTTTTGGGTCCATTTTAACTGGCATTGTGGATTGCATACAAAAAAGAAAAGAAAAAAAAGATGTTGAGGTTACTTGTTTGTGTCAAAAACATTAGCAACTAGTCACAAGAATGGTAAAAGTGAAGCGACGTTCTTTCGGGTTGCTTTCCAACCATGTGCAGCAATATGTCAGGGAGGGGCAGTGCTTGATTACTCATTAGTTCAAGAAAAGCCAGAGAAAGAATGAGTCTAGCACAGTGGTTCTTAACATTTTTTGAGGTACCAAACCCACCAGTTTCATATGTGCATTCACTGAACCCTTCTGTAGTGATAAATAAAAAGTGATCCCTCCCCCCCCCAAATTCAAGTCATAGGGGTGACCCATATAGAGATGGGTGAACTAGTGATTTTTTGAGAAGATCACTAAGTCTTCACAAAAGGTAGAGTCTCTGAGAACAGTTCTTCAAAATATAGTCAGTGTTTTCAGCAAAGCTGAGCTGTTTGTCCAGGAACGACCCAAGGTATTTAAAATTGCCACAGTTTCAACAGGTTGGCCATCAAGAGAAACTGGAACCACTTTAAGGTCTTATTTAGGTCTTTTAATTATCTCTACATTCTTAAGAGAATGAAAAATGTATAATAAATAATAAAAACTTCACAGTATTCTGATTTAGGAATGTAATTATATTAGTTGTGTTACCACCCCACGCCACTAGAGGCCGCACCAATCCCAAAAAGGAGCAGATTTAGAAGTACACTGAAAGCTACAGAATTTGGTAAAAACGGTGAGCTTTGCTGAAGTAATTAAAGACACAAGTTCAAATCCATGCTGAGAGTGGAGCTCCTNGCAGCACTGATTGGCTAAGCAATGTAACGTGATCCTCTGCAGCAAGTGATGGCAAAGCGGGGCGTCATCACGACTTTACACAAGTGTGTCTTTACCTCCACGGCAGAGGCTCCGCCGAACCCGAGACCGACTCATCGAACCACTGATCTAGCACTATCTTTGCCATCAAAATAACATAAAACTTAAAAATGGCATAATTTTTTTTTAAACTGTTTAAAATATTTTTCTTAATACAAGAAGCCCATGCTTAGTTTATTATTTTATTGTTTTGATTTGGAAATAAGTGATCACATTTTCTGTTTATACCATGTCGTAAAGATTTTTAAAATAAGTTGTTTTTTTTACTTGCCAAACTCATATGGTTGAATTACCTTCTAATCTCATGTAGCTGCAAAGAAAAAATTTTTAAATAAAATTGAATTTCTTTAAGTGACCTCAGAATCGTATTAAAGTTGAACTGCGATCATTTATTTATGCATTTTTGAGTTTGCTTATAAATTCAGCTCAGATAAATGGATTCATTTATTCTTTGCACGGTGCCCCATACAGCTCCCTTTTGCTGCTAGTTTGCATATTGTAAAAGGAAAACTAAGCAGAGGTTTTAGAAGCTGCTGCCATGTTCTCAGCTACTCCAGAAGATCATTGACTCTTTGGAGGACACTAATGTCGTGTTTAGCTCGGCATTTCATACTGTGAGCGTTCGTTCCTGGAAGATGACAGATTTGGAGTTTGCTTCATGAGGTTTCTGATTAGACAGAAACATTCTTTGATTTGTAAAGCAGTAGGCCTCAGCCAGACGGCCATATTGTGCCAAGAGTTGGCTGCCTTTTCTTCCGCTCTTGCACTCTATTTCTGATTTTAGTGCCTTCTGCCATGTGGCGCAACATGCAGTAATCTGTGAAATCTGTTGGCAGAGCTTTTAATGGAAAGGAAATCTTCCAATTTTCCGTCACCACTCTAATGTAGCTTGTGATTCTCTGACGTGTCGTGGTGCGTTGGCTTGATATGTGGCGTCGCTCCGTCTTTCTCAACGATATGAGGATGCCCATGCGAGGAAGCATGGGCCTTCTGTATCTGGACACTATAGTTCTACTCTGTAGAACTGTTGGAGTATAACTGTAGTGTCCAGATATGCAAGTCTGATTGAGACCAAGACATGCAGACCCCGTGCTGTAAGTGCAGCCAAAAGTGCATCTACTAAATACTGATTTGAGAATTTATGCAATCACTATTTTTAAATTAAATGTGTACATGTGCCATTCTTTAATAGTCGTTTTCACTTTGATATCAAATTATCTTCTTTTAAATAAAAAAAAGCCAAATTGTTTAGATCATGTCTGATTTCCTGAAGAAATAAAACTTGCAACACATCCAATGGACTGAGTATTTTTTTATGCACTATACAAGGTTGTGAGAATGTGATATACAATTAGGATAAATTTTATGCATTTCAGCGTTGTTCTTAGTTTTTAGCTCCATAATCCATAGAAGTCCTTAAAGCGTTATGTCATTCAGTCACACAGTATATTTTATAGAACAATCCAGTAACTATGTTACCTTCAGGTTACACAAAAATGCTGTATCAAAAGACTTCAAAGAAATTTGCTTTTGTAATCCAATCCTTTTGAAACAGGGCCTCTGTCGCCTCTGTCTCTTTAAGAAAGGCCTGCTCATTCTGAAACTCCTCCTTCAGAAAGTCATCACAGCATGGGTCCTCTATTAACCCTTCAACAAGTCTTCACCAGTGTTGCACTGAGAAGTAGCTCCTAAAATGAGCTCACCACAAGCGAAGCTCCACCAGATGTTTGCTAATTGCTGCTAGCTAGTCTGAAGGAGCTGAGTGGAGGAGTCACCGGGGAGGAGTGCTCTGAAGCTCAAGTTTGGAAACTGCAGCTCAATGGAGGAACGATGTTAAGATGACTTCCTGAAGGTGGATTAGGAAATAAAATTAGTATTTAAAGCAACAGAAGCTCAATTTTAAGGCTCTAAATTACAAAATGAAATTTCTTTTAAGTGATATTTGATACATATAGAGATATATATGTATATAGCATTTTCTAACAATTGAAATCAACATAGTACTTGGTTGTGCTATAAAATGCACCCTTGTGCCTGGAAAATACAAAATACTACCATTTTTCCCCCCCACTATGAAAAGCTCGTATGCACATTGAAATATTTGGGACAAATTGGCCATAAGTATTGACGAAGAAGACCGTATGAACTGATGATGCATCATGGCCCCATATGGTATTGTTAGGGTCCAAAAACAAAAAACTGAAAATAAGACACATAAATGTGAGGAACCTCTGAACACATCAGCAGAGCTGGTATGAGTAATTGCTGTACCTGTGCCAGGGGCAACGTGGAATCGTCAAGCTAACTGTACCCAGCATTAGCCAGTGACACGGAGTCCCCTGGACACCATTAACCCACTTGTGGGGCCACTGCACTGGGGAAATTGGGAAAAAGAGAATTTGGTTTGGAGGAGGAGAGAAAAGAAAAGAAAAAAAAGCAAACAATTCCATGTTTTTGTTTGTTTTGGTTCAGTACATGTTAAGTGCGTCCTGCCAACATAAAAACCATCGAGACAGAGATCAAAATAAATAGCATCGGGGCTGTAGCTTGGACACATGACACATGTGCATGACTGTGAGTAGTTCTGCTTCCATATGACTGGAGGAGCACTCACGCTTGGGATGTGTTCACACATACCGTCACATGAATGAGGCTGAGAGGACGGAGCAGAGATGCGACAGCGGGAGCCGTCAGCACGGCTGTGTGTGAGATGCATGAGCTGATCTGTCACCGAGAGCAGCTTCTTCTTCTGTGGAGCGGATGGAGTAGGAAGGAAAAAAAAGCCGTATCACTTCCAATTTATTTCTTGGCTGGTTTTAAATAATCGTATGCCGACATTTTTTTTCGTCAATTTAGTAGGAATTTCTTGTCTTTTTTTGTATTTGTGAACAAATGCTAGTAAATGAGGACTTAAAGTTATTTTTTTCCCATCTTTAGGGGTTTTCACCAGCGTTGTATGTGTTGAGACACTTATTCTACTTCACTTTTGAGGCAGCATCTCAATTGAATTCAAATCTGCACTTTGATTGGAACAGTTCCTCCACGCACATAAGCTTTGATTCAAATTACTCTGTCCTCCTGGACAACCTTTGATTGGTTTGCATTGGTGCTACACAGAAAGAAATTTATTTTAATACAATTTGGGAATAAGGATGTAATAAAACGTGAACATATGCAAATACTTTCCAGACGGAGTGTGTATTTTAATGTGCCTTGACTTAAAAACAAAGAAAAAAGCAAATGTAGAGTCTGAAAACCATAGGGACACGTTGACTCTGTCAGAATCAACTTTGGGCCATCTGGACACACCCGAGACAAAACCTGCAGAGGATGATATGTACCAACACCCACATGTTGGAACATTTGCATTCTTGTAAAAGAGTTTGATAAAGCACTGGGGGTATAATAAAACAAGAAGGAAAAAAAGAGAAAAAACAGGAATGCTGACAATAGGAGAACATAAAAAAAACTGAAACATCTTCAGATAAAAAGTATTCCTTGAAGGGCAAAGTTGCTGACACATTGTGAATACATTTTGTGCAGTCTTTATGTTCCCCGTTATTCAGTGAAGAGATTGAGAAATAAGGGTTTTTTTTATATACAGTTTTTTTTTGTGATGCAACATTCTAGTTGACAAAATTCACCCTTATGTAGCAACAGCTTCGTTCGTTCTGTCTTCAAGATACAGAGCAGCTTCCAAAAGTGCTTCAGAATGTCAATGTTTAATGATAAAAAAAAGTTTAATGTATTCTATTAGGATTTTATGACAGAGCTATTGCTATGAAGTGGATTTTAGAGCATTTAAGAGCCAATTAGTTTCAGAAGTAAACTGTTGATGTATGCGTCATTTAATTTTCCGTAAATTAAGTTGTTTTGGGAGAACATTCGAGGACAATAAAGTCCTAGTTTTCAAACAGTTCACTAAGTCCTAGGTTAGAAGCAAAACTGGAACCATGATTTTGAATCGTGGAAGGAGCTCGTTCAGGTGTTACAATGGCTGAGTCCAGGTCCAGACGTAAATCTAAATAAATATCTGTGTCGTGACCTAAAAACCGGTTTCCCACAGACACTTTAAAAATAATCTAACTGATCTAAATCTATTTTTGAACAAATTGCAAATTTGCAGAATTTTTTGTTTATAGATGTGCAAAGCTGGTAGAGACAAACCCGAAAAGAGGTTCTAACAAAAAGTTCTGTATTGACTCAAAGGTGTCGACAGCAAATACATGTTGCACCTTCAAATTTTTCCTCTTTTTCGACACTTATTTGCTACACTGTTTCAGTACATTGCCAGTGTGTGATTTGAAAAACTGCCTCCTTTTGTTATGCCTGGTGATGCAAACAGCTCTATATCTGAAACAAACATAAATCTTGATTTATGTTTTATTTATTTATTTATTTTATTTTATGTTTTATTCAGAACAATAAGCTTCATGGGTTTAGATCTGTCAGCGTTGGAGTTTTCTGATGTTTCAAAAACAAACAGACTTTTTCTGAACTCAGCTGCTTTTCTGCCAAGTCATCGATTATATCACCTGTCCCCAATTCAGTCATGCAACATGAATTACATTTTTTTCCTTTAACTGAATTTAGGGGGTATTTTTTAAAAAAACTAATTTTAAAGTTCTAATGTTTGAATAACTCAAAATAACTGCATTGGATCTGCCTTGGGAGAAAACTTATTCTCTGCTTACTACATTTTTTCTCTCAACATCTTGGATTTTTTTTTTCTCTCACCCATTAAAGAGAGAGGGGGGAAATACATTGAATTATGTAACTTACACGAATGAAATGAAATTAACTGCTTTTTTCATATTGCAATGCAGAACAACCAAACTCTTACACCCGCTCCCCCACTTCCACTTATTTGCAGAAAGAAAGTGTCCGTATCTGTGGCAACTGCGGATGCATAAAAGACATGGTGGATTTGCAGCATCTTGTCGGGCTGCGCCCTAATTAACCGATTCCCTCCGACAGACGCCGCTCGCTCGCGCCGCTTTCATATTCAGATATGACGAACTGGCCTTTACTTTCAACCGGTTTAATGGTCGGCAGAAGTCTTGTCGGTCTGATCCAACCGTCTCCTTATCATCGCTGGTTAATGGGGTGTTGCCGTTAGCAACGCGAGCGACGTTCGCGCGCGCGCGGTGGAGGCGTAGAAAAAAAAAAAAAGGGGGACGCCATCAAAGTTGTGGGCCGTCGGCACAAAACGGGAAGTGACGAGGTGTGGAACGGAAAATGTTTCACACCGTTGTACCCCGCGCTACAGTCGTCGAGTGTAGGTGTTCACTTTCTTCGCGTTTTAACAAGCTGCGGCATTGAAAGCAGAGTCATTAAAAACAGTTAGCTGAAAAAAATAAAAGAAAGAAAGGAAGAAAGAGAACGACTTACAATTCCAATCTATTGTAGCGGCTGAATTCGTTATCCTCTAAGAGTCCTCAAGGCTTTCTTGGTGTCTCTATCACCAGGCTGGGCATTGAGGCTGATGGTTTCTGGGGCAGTAAAATCCAGTATTAATGCTTCACTGCCACTTGTCATGGCTGTTGGAATACATTTTGAAGAGCATGCAAGAGGACGCGAAGCCGTGGGAGTCAAAGAACCCAAGGCCAACGCGCTATAGGCCTCAATGACAGGCATCAGAAAAACACTCCCGCTGACTTTCACAGGCTTTCCCCTCCACACACACACTTTAATATCCAATGGTGAATGACGCAAGTGAATGGCTGAACATAGAAGTTGCTTTTGCTCAAAATCTCCCTAAAATACTGGAAAATGTTCAAATGAGATCAATATGATTTATTCCATTTAAATGTTGAGATCCTTATGTGACTGACGTGGAAGTATAGTGAAGAGTTTATATTTCACATTAAACCAAAGGCATACATTTTTGTTAGTTTTTTTCTGAATGTTTTCGTTGCATCTTTGTCTAAAGCATATTTTTCTTCTTTTCTCCGTCACAACTTAAATCAAAAAGGAAGCCAAATCTATCAGATCTAAACTGGTCTGCCTCAGTTATCATCTGATGTATTCCGTTTAAAAACTTCTGTCTTTCACAAACGTCATTTCTCTTTGGATTTACGCAGTTTTGCATTTCCCATACAGCTTGATTCTTCAGTTTGTCATCGGCTTTGATCTGTTCTTTTGTTTTTGATCATTTGCTTTTCATTTTCAAATCTTTTATTTGACTTCAGTCACAGTTTTTTCTTGTAGACTGTCCTAGTTCTTCTGTTACCAATCATGAGCTCCATTATTTTTTTTTTACTTTACCGAGATCTTATCTTCGTTGAACCTCTGTTTCTTCACCTTGTTTTTTTTTTAATCGCCCCCTTTCAGACAAAGCTTAAAACTTTCCTTTTCACTTCAACAGCTTATAGTTGAAGTGGCTAAGCTAATTTAACTAACTTTTTTGTACAGTCACAAAGGTTAATCGGGACTTTGTAAATAAACTGAACTGAATGTCATGTACACTGTAAATATGTGCACTTAAAAATCCAGTGCTTAAATATGTCACCAATTACCAAATAATGAAATTACTAATTGATATGCAACACTCTGGAAATGATTTGTGTGTATTGATGAAGTTTGAATCACCTCAAGATACTGAATGCTTGAAACTAAAACTATGATATACTTTCTGTTGTGTTTTTGGCCAATAGTTAGCCACTTGACAGCACTCATAGAACATTCATTTTCCATTCTCAGATAATTTAGACCTTAAATATGAAAAAAATGTTAATGAGATGATGAAGTTGTGAAAAAAGTGTTAATTAACTCCACACCTTTCATCAGAGTACACTAATAAAAACAAGAGCAAAGAAAATGCAACTTGATGTTCTGAAATCTGCTCCATTTTTAGACTCAGATGACACATTTTTTTATTTATTGTGCCAACAGACATATCCACTCAGAAGTACTAAGCTGGGAGTGCTTATAAGAGGGAAAACAAATTCTATGTTGAAAAAGGTGTGGAAGTAACTTTGCGTGCGTGGAACGATTCACATCTCCTCCAAACAAGCATTTTCTTCACCACTGTTTCACCTTTAGTGGTATATTTTAGCACTACTGCAATGCAAGAAAAACAATATCATTGATCTTGTATTTTTCATACCTTTTTTCATAGGTTCCTTTAAGCCTACTAATCCCACCATCTACACAATATTTTACAAAATAATTTAGATGTGACATTTTCTAAAACAACCTTCATTTGTATTGGAAACAGGACAGCTGCTTGTTTTGAAGATCCAATCGTATATTTGCTTTTCAAGTATTTCACACTCCAGCAGCTTACTTGTGATTCATCAAGCGAACAATATGTAACATTTCAAAAAATAAAAAAAAAAGTCAGAGATCGTACATTTGCTAAACTTACACAGACTCCCTCAGCAGAAACTGCGCTTCCAGCGAGATCATCCCATGAATGATGCATGCGATCGTCATGTGCTTCCAGTTGTAATTATTTTTGCTGAAGCACCAACTTTGGTCCGTCCTTTGAAAATCACTTTCATTACTCTCCTGCTCCTAGACGTATTTATCAAGGAGTGCAGCTTCTTGTAAACTTTTCATCTCCAATTTCGTACTTGTAGAGAGATGAGAGAGCGCCGATTCATCTCTCCTGAGCATGTATGCTGACAAAAAGGTTTTGTTTTTGGCTTTTTTTCCCCCCTCTGCGACCGGCCTCGGGTGTCCTAGGTTTTCCCTCACAAAAAATGTTGCCTGATTAGGAACGCAAGAGGAGCGTCTGAGCTATCAACTGTGATTTGTCTCCTGGAGTCATCTTTAGCCATTGGATCATACTTGAAACAATATCAGACAGTGTTCGTGGAGCTTAATGCTATGTGTACGCAGTAAGGTAAGGACAAGCATACGCCCTGTTGACCTGGGCTGGCTGTTACTCTCGGTGAGTGATGGCAGGGGCATCAGCAAAGCGATAATTAGATGCTGCAGCGGGGCATGGGACAGAAGGAGTGGACGATCACCGTAGTGAGAGATAATTTCACACTCTTTGCCCCGATAACTGTCTAACAGCTGCTCCAAACCCAGCCAGCAGAGGGGTCACGCTGAGTAATCTCACTTAAAGCTTAGCCAGAGAGAGAAAACAAAAAACACGTACCATATAGCCAGGTAAAGCAAGCGTGTGGACATCTACTGCTGGCGATCACTCAGTCATTTTGCGGCAGTACTTCTAATTCACTTTTTTCTGACTTGATAGTTTGCAAACAACAGGTAAAGGAAGTCGAGTTTCATCTTGATCAGAGCCTGGATCACAAGGTCCTCAAATTAGCTACTGTATAATGACTATGATTCTTTGTAGTCTGAGGCAAACTTTCAAGAAGAAACAAATAAATTCAACCAAAACAAATTCATCCTACCCCTAACCCATTAGCCTTTTTGAGTCAAATATTGTCTGGCACGTTTCCCACCAAAAAGAACTTTGATATAAACATTTTTGAACTGGAATAATTGGGAGAGTACGTTTTAGTGAAGAATAAATATGGAGACAGAAAAACAGGCAGATATGGGCATTGGGCTGTTGCTGAGCCCCTCAGCTATTTCCTTGAAATTACACCAACTAATGATCCGTTTTTCTAGGCTCTTTTATTGCTTTGCTAAAAAAAACAAACAAAAAAAAACTTTGATGGTGAATGAGCAAGCTTGCTCAAAGTAAATAGTGTCCTTAGCTGACCTCCATAAAATAATGGACTAAAAAACATAGCTGGTTATAATGACGAAAGCAGAGTCCCTTCCTTTGACTCCTACTGTTTTTATCAGGCATTCAGTCACAGATTAAAGGTACAACCGCTCTGATGTTGCTGCCCTGTCATTTGCGCGCTATAGGATCCCTCCAGCCATTAAGTTCAGTTCACATTAGACTCAAGTCTCAAAACATAAAATGTGCTATTTACATATGATGTCAGGTAATTAAGCACTTGTTTGCCATTAGATTTTGAGGTAAGAGCTGACAGGCAGCTGAGATGTTAAAACATTGCCTGTGTCTGTTTTTATTTTAGAACTTATAAAGCGCAAAGTAGAGAGAGAAAGCACAGTTTCATAAGCAATGACCCAGATAGAACATGCACTGATTGGGAGAAAATTGCAATATAAAAATAATGTGTTAATTTCATCTATTAATTTGATGGCCTTTCATTGACTTATGGCAATCTAGTAGTTTAAACTGTATTTAACGTGAGCTATCTTCTCAAACACCCAATGGGTTACAGAAGACGGCTATTTTCAAAAAGTTTATTTACATTAAATGGGAGATTTTTTTTCCCTAACTTTCGCTGCATGTGTGCTCAAAATGAAACATTATCCCAAAGATCAGTAATACTAAATGCTGCAAGTCTGTGACTTAGTGGATATTGGCTAGACTTTTTCCAGGTAGAATTTTTTTCCTCTTAATTTTGATTCATAAACTAAACCTGTCTGCATCGGTCCCTCCAGTTTTTCACAATTCTGCAATTGTTGCCATTCACGCAAAAACAGATACATTTTCTTATTGTCATGTATAATTATTTAAAAAATTTCTCTCAAAAGTGGTCAAAAACATTGGAATTCAGTGACGGTCTCCCACCTGCAGGAGGCAGGATTTCTCACTTCTATGTCACTGCTTCCCCAGCCTTACTTGAGGTTAGTTTATGGTCTGTGATTGATATGGTGAAGGACAAAAAGTCACATTTGACATCTTGCATAAGCATCTAAGGAATACATAAGCACATCATCTCTGTATTTATTTTTGACTTATTTTATTATTCCTGAACCATAGTTTTCAGACTGTCTAATATTGATTTGAAACATCTAAAGTTGTTCAGGTTATGTGGTTATTTGAGTGTCTATGAATATTAAGCTGTTTAAGTTGTGTCCAATCTCTACTTATTATTTTTCCCCATATTTTTACTTCTCATGTAGATATTGGAAGGTGCTTAATGACAGCAAAAATATTGAATATTTTTTGCAAATACTGTATCTCTGTCATGAAGTGTGGTCCTGAGGTATGGACCCAGGTATGAAGAGTAAATAAAGGTTTAATGATGAACGACAGTTATCCAGGCAGCACAGGTGAGCAACAGCAATAACTCAGACACTGGGAGTGAATGGAGAAGACAAGAGAATAGCAACAAATGACAAGCGACAGCATAGACAAGGACCCGACAAGGAGCAAAGAACACAGGTGGGATTAAATGCACAAGGAAGGAAATCAGGGGAAACGAGGGACACGGAGACTCAACTGAACACAAAAACCTAAATGAATACTCAGAAAAACCAAATTCTCACAATCTCTGCAGTTGCACCACAAAATAATTGATTTTGATTGTAAAAACAAACAAAAAAAGACTCACAAAAACCATGTCAAACTTTTGGAGGGACTGGTTGTTTTACAAAAGCAATCAACTTTGAATCTGTTGAATCAGTTTCTGGTTATGGACGTCGTTTAATCATTTGCAATTATCTCAGAAACGTTTTCTTAAAACAATACAATGCTGAGGCAGTTCTTTCTTGTAAAACGATCCAGTAATTTTCCATCAAAGCACTCAGGATAACTACATGTATATTGGGGGGAGAGGGGGGGGCATCAAGTTCCTCAGTAAACCACTTCCTTCTACAATGAAAACGACACATTAAAACTCTGATTTGCACCATTATAAACACTCACACATTGCTTTTTGCATCTTTGTGATAACTCTGCCACTTTTAGCTACCCTCTCCTTCACACACGCGCACGCAAACACACATTAAATACACACTTTGCACATCACCATGCATGACTGGCAGAGCTCAAGCCTGCTCCCCCGGGGGTTCCGCTCCCTTTATTAGAAATGTATTCTATCAGTGCTTTTAATGTAAAAGCGCAATAAAGTCATTTCACGGCATGTTGAGCAACTTTGCCACATTATTGTGGGTTCTCTTAGGCTTCCCGCACCGGAACTACAAGACCCACACGCACAAACGCACCGATCAACCTCATGAACTTCCACTGCGACGGGCTACGGAACAGGAATGAACAGATGACTAGCTCCGCAAATGATTTTGCAGGCTACATGTGGGGCAAGGGAATAGTAGCTTAGGAGAAAGGGTTGGTTGAGGTCATAGAAATGTATACCTCAGTTTCAACCGTAAAGTAACAGGATGCACTGCGATAATTTTTTTTTTTTACACTGCAGAAAACTACTTCTGAAATGTGCTAAACTCAGATAAAATAGCGTTGTATTAAATAAAATCAATGGTTTTCTCAATCCAACCTTTCTCGGCCAGCTGGAGTCATAGTTATCGTCTGAAACAAACAATTTCTACTAATCTTCCCATCAGACATTTCAGATGATCTTGAAATTTTATTCTTTTTATTTATTTTTTTTATTCCTCCCTCAAACATCCCACACTCTGGAAACATAAAGTTTTTTTTTTCTTGCAAACTTTTCACAGCTGGTACTCTAGGGAGAGAGAGAGCTAAAAAGACAGTAGTGAAGGCACATGAGTTATGCAATCAAACAAGTCAGGGGAATGCTCATTATTTTACTTTCTGAATTGTTTGTTTTTTTTTCCTTCAAGGTTTGTTTCTCTCTCTCATATACTGTCTCTGCTATTTATCTTTCAACTGCAAACTGAGCTTCTCATCTGAGTGCAATCCCTGTAATGTAGCACATCCTCTCGATTTTCTAAGTAAGCCCCTCTAAGCGGTTCAAAATATTCCTTCAGCTTTTTCCTAGCCTGCCATGGCAACAAACAAAAGGCCCTATGCTTTATACATGCGTAGCTTGTTTTAGGACGAAACTTTGCCTTCTACAAAGGGAGAAACAGTTTAAAATTTGCTAAAGTCCTAAAATAGATGTGAGAACTTGAAAATGTTCTCACTTTCACTGCACGAACAGGTTCATCTGAATTATGTTTTGATGGTTTTCAATTGAAGCTGAAGTCTATTTCGCTTAATCAATCAACCTAACCATTTTATGTTCTGCTTCCAATTATTCAACATAAAGGTATTTTCTGTTTGACTTATTCCAAACTTCAACATGAACTAGCATGAAGCTATCGCTGCTTCTTTGTCCGTTTATCTGAAGGATTCTTTTTCAGAATACTTTGAAGCAGTTTACAGCAGCTTTATAAAATGGTGACTTGAATATTGTCAAAAAGATGCATATTGAGCGTTCACGTGTTTGTTTCGCTTCAGTCCCGAGTGAGACGGTTCATTAACAGTCATTAGAGACTTGAGAAGTCACTCGGACTTGGAATAACAATTGATCGTCTGTAAGTGGGAAAATCTCAACATTGGGAAACAGTTCAAAGAGCACAGGACATTAAATGAGGGTGTGGAGAGATCTGGAAATACTGAATATTTTCTCATCAAAGTGAAGTGAGTCTCATGGAGCAATCTTCAATTGCTGCTTGCATGTAGCTTCCTTTGGTAAAGTAGGTGTAGGTCACTAATACTATTATCAGCACCAGATATTAAAAACAGAGATTTTAGCACTTCTTACTTTTAAATTTGACCGGAAGTCATTTTGGCTTTGCTCCATTCTATTTTTCATTACATGGTTTTGGTTTGTTTTGTTTTGCTTGAAAAAATATACATCTTATCAGTTATCGCATTTAGAAAGTTTGCCTGCTTATTTACATGAACTGAGTTTTAATTTAATTATCAATTAAGCTGTATTGTCATTCACACATACCCTGCCTTGACATTAAAAAGGAAAAAAAGAAAACTTTTTTTTCTTATCTTCAAAAGCTTTAGTTTCATTAGCTGACAAAGTCATTGCTCAAGTAAATTAAAGTCAGAATTAGTTATTTTATTAGTCCGAGAGAAATGTTAGGAATGATGAAACGCTATAATTCCTCTGACAAACCAAACACGAACACGCATGCACACCAAGCTCTTGTCTTTGTCGAGAGATTTTCCCATGTTAACAATTGATCTAAAAATTTTAAAAAAGTTTTTAATGTTTAAAAAGAGCCCTGCTCGGTGAAAACACAAGTTCTCATCCGTTGTTGTAAGGATTTGAGTTTTTCTGTGTGTTTTCTGTGACTATTGAGTCTCCATGTTGTCCTGTCTACCCCTTGATTGTTCCCAGGTGAGTCTCGTTCCCTGATTATCCTCTATGTATTTATACCAACCTGTATTTCTTGTTCTTTGTTGGATCCTTGTCAAATTTGTCTCGTCTAGCTGCCAGTATTGTTTGTTTTCACCAGTTGCTACCAATTTAGAGCCTTAGCCGTCCGCTCTACTGTGCTGTCTGGATTTTGGAATTATTTGTGTGCTTTTCTTCATTAAAACATCATTTTGTTCATCTTAACCTGGTTGCGTCTGCCTCACAACTTCACCGCATTTCATGACGGATGTCTGTACCCAATTACCAGTTCACGGGCGGAGGGGTCTGGTGTTTATCTCCAGTGGTCATTAGGCAAATAATAAAAAATAACCAAATGTGTGGCTTGATTTCATATTGGGCTTTTTTTTTTTGATAGCGGACCAGAACTTGTAAAGAAAGCAGTTTAATAAAAACTATGAGTTCGAGATGGAGCAGAGACTCAGATAAACAAACTTTGGAAGTCCTGCTTGCTGCTTTGATGTTGTGCACATTTTAGCTATTACAACCACAGTGCAGTTTGAACGATAAGAGCAGCTCTTACAAAGCTGGTTTCGGGATGAGATATTTCTAATTTTGGATCCGTGTCAGCAAAAGTGTGCTGCAAGCGGAATGAGTCAAGATGCTCTGCATGCCCTGGCCCACAGCGAGAAAGAGAAACGGAGGATCTAGTGCAATTTCAGCTCAGACCATCCTTGAAGTGGTAGTGTTGGCAACACGGAAGAGATCATTGTTACCATAATGGCCAGCAATGCTGACTCGTAAAAGTCCAAAAAGATGTATATTTCCTTTATTCTGTTTTTCTTCTGGCAATTTCAAAACCTGAACCTGTACATTAAATCACCAGAAAGAAGGTTGTGGTCCTCTGCACAATATTTACCTCGGCATCCAGTTGTGTTCAGAGGTTTTTGAGGGGCAAGGGCTCTAGTGTATAAAAAGGGCACCTTTTCCAGCCTAAAGTACTGCCATATATATTATTTTCTTCTTTTATTGCCCCTTCTTGACAATTTGCTACACTCATAAAAACTTAGCCTTTAAAGTCATCTTTCATTAAAACAGATGAGAATAATTTGATAAATTTGTAACGAACACATACCCAAAAGCCCATACGTATTAGTAAACACCTATGAAGGGCTAGACCAGGGAAAAATGGTCAGTTGACGTGCATGTCACAAAATTCTTAAGGAGAATAAAACTAAAAAAGCACTATAGATTAAGGAAAAGGTGAAACGTTTGTCTTTTTGGGCAAAACTACAAAAATGTGAGACAGAAGCAATACAGATTTTCACTTTTTTTTTCTCTATAAGAACAAAAGGCTGGTGCTCTAACACCACCTAGTGTCAATCTGTGTGCCTTCATGTCAGCATCAGTTGACCCAGTTGCGTCTTGTCAATTATTTCTACTTTATTTGCTGTGCCACCAACATTGGAAAATTTTGCATCAAAAAGATACTAACTGACCAGGATGGCCTTCTATCATATTATCACTCCAGAATTCACTCAATTCCTGAGTGGCCCACTCTTTCACAAATTTTTATAAAACCTATATGTATGCGTGTGACAATGAAAGGGAGTTTCTGACTTTAATTGGCAAATTCCAGTGTATGAAATGACTCCATTGACAAACAAACCTTATGCTTACACCTCAGCTTTTACGTTAGCACTTGAACTAAATATTTGAAATTTAGTTCAAGCCTTCCTTTTTTACTACGTTTTTTTTCCTGATGAATCATTTTCAGTTCATCCACTTGAAAAACAAAGTATTAAATAACCAGCTGAAGAGGATAATGATTAATCATAAAACCGATACGGTTCAGCCTCATCCTTTACCCCGCAACAGTTCAGTCCCGAAAAGAGGTGTGCTTGAGTTCAGTGTTCATGGGCGTCTACATTATGGTACTTCATGGTGGCTGATGGCGCTGAAGTCTGCAAAGTGACCACATTGGAGGTTAAGCAGTGGTGGACACAATTATCCGTCCGTGTTCTTAGCGTAAATGCGTTTAAAACCTTTTCTGTGCGCGTTTGCTTTCTGCCCCCTTGTAAGCAGGTGTGTTGTTGCCACGCTGTGATCACTATGACCCAGAAAAGCGGTGAAACGGAGCTCAGAGTCTGCTCAGTGACAGAAGGACGGGGGATTCCATGAGGCAGCACTCAACTCCGTGAAGCAAGACGACGAGTCTCACCCTGTCAGGGTCGACAATCGTTCCAACGAGCCGCCGAAGAGATACGGCAGTAAGACGAAGATCGGTTTCTCAGTGTCTGCAGCAATCAGATGCTCAGGCACATCTTAGTAAATTTTGATTATCACAGGACAGCTTATTATTTCTGGGATTTTTAAAATAGAAAGAAGGAAAAACATCTTAACTACATTGGTAAATACCAGAACTCAGTAAACAATTTCAACACACAAGTTCCCAAGAAGAAAGGGTTTCATCGTTTGATCACGACATTATCTATTTTCCTGTTGGCACCTGCTGCATTGTTCTGTAATGCCACACCTCACCAGGCAGGTGAAACTGAAGGTCATTTGGCTCTGATTTCCTGGCAGTCAGGTGGTGTCCTGACTTTGTCATTTGGATCTTAATCACTAATTTTGTCAATAATTACTTCAGGCACTTCCAGGTATTCATAGCTCAACGTCGCACCACAGTGGTCTTCATTTTATCTGCATTGTTGGGTCTGATGCGTCTTATCTCCCTACTGACAAGACAACATAGATACTCTATGGTCTGGCTTATTTTCTGACTAATCAAGCACAGGATTCAGTGGTCGGTCAATCAGGTACCTTAGACAACGTGAGCAGGAGCTGAAAATGAAGTCAGGACCGACATTAAGTTAACAGAGGAAAAGTAAAGTGCTCTATAATTTCCAGCTGTACTGATTTTGGACATTATCATAACCAACAGATGTTTCCCCAAAACCATCACTGATCGTGGAGTCTTCACTTTGGACTTCAGGCCTTGTTGGTTCGGTCTCTCTCCACTCTCTCCTGTCTCTAGATGCATTTCCATTGATCTGGAATTTGCACAAATTGGAAAAAAAATTTGCTTACCGGAGACAAAACCAATTTGGACATTTTTTCCAATGAGTTTTTGTGTCAGAATGATGTGGTTTTTCAGTTGTATCAAAATTACTGTATTTCGAAAAACTACAATGGAAACTGGAAAAGATGAAGACAAAAGAAAGTGGCAAGAGTATGCTGGTGCAGCACGTTTTTTAATTACTTAATGTGTGAACAAACATATTGACGGGTGATTTTAATTGCGTTTATTTAACGGAAAGACTGCAATTGCATTTTTTTTTTTTTGCATATATTTGCAATGGAAATGCAGACTCTGAGACCTTGATTTTCAAATGAAAAGCCACATCTGTAATTAATATACTGTAATCATGTCCACCAACAATGAAATGTATAATTCACACAAGATAAAGTATACACAATATTCACTGTGTATATATGTATTTCAATGATTAGGTGTGTATATAGAAGTAGACTGTATTGTTTGTGTTACGATTTTTTGTAATTTCTGCTAGGACAGTATATTTTATGACATTATACCTCACAATATATTGCAAATCTTGCATGTTTGTGTAGCTATATATATAACTGACTTCAGTGCCATAAACTAGAATGACACACACCATAGCAACCACTCAATTTAGTTATGACGAGGGAGTGGAAATAAATACATTTTTCTTCCCACACACGTTCGACATGTTGTTGCTTATGTAGAAATACAGTACGCATCACATTACACTGACAGGGTGAATTGGATAGTTCCTTGGTTACACTGTAGGCATATTACTGCATATGTATGTGTGTGTGTATGTATATGTATATATAATGTGTGTGTATGTATGTATATATGTATGCTTGTTGGTTCCCTTGACCCCTTAAGGGATGCAATATGGATTTTTCGCTATTTATGTGGCTTGAAATAAATCAATAAGAAATAAAATATCAGTTTTACTTTAATTGAAACTGAAACAAATTATCTTTTCAGTGGCATTTCTATTTACTGAGATACAGCTGTGCTGTCTCACTTCACTGCATTTACAATGTCGAAAACATGACATAGTCCGGGTTCATTCATGGATGTTAGACATCCAAACAATCTAAACAATTTTCCGTGGCTTGCAGTTCAGATGGTGCCCTCAGTGCGCAGTCATCATACTTCCCTGATTTTTAATCTCTGGTGCAGCTAATGTGAGCGCACCTACCGGTGTGCAATATAAACACTTTGCCGTTTAACTTGCTCATACACTGTAATGAAAAACAACAAAAAAAAGAGTGCAGAGGTGAAAGACAAAACACGTCTGCTGTGAATCAGTGCAAATGAGCCAGATGGAGAGAGGGAGTGTCAAAGGGAGGCCACACACAGCTGCACAATAGATTAGTCGCACACCCTCACAAAAATTAACGCCAGCACATATTATCCTGAAACATTAATCAAGCAGGAAGCAAGCACATTGTCTTCAGAATGGATCGCCTACTCCACACAAACTCAAATGAACTCTATTACACTGTAAGCTAAACCCACTGTGACAACTCAAAGAGAAAAGAGGAAAAAAAGCTAACGCATCCCCACAAGCATCTTCTGCACCTAATTTTTCACTGACTGTTAATAATGCATCGCTCACATTCAGTGGGAGCTTTGTGAGGAACAGGGCTCAGGTGGGTTTTGTGAATGAAGAGGCCAACCAATCAGACATCGCGGTCAACCCTATCCGCCTCGAACTTATTCGGGGCTTTTGTTCGAATCCAAAATGGCATCGCGCAAAATCTGCTTGTTAAGCTCGTTCATCTCAAAGTAATCAGACGAGAGGTCACAATAGGTCACGGCGTGAGACTTCGGCCTGCGAAAATAACGTTCTGTCTGTTGCCGGGTTTAGTTTGTTAGTCCTCTCAGGACATTCAGGAATTTTTCTTTGAGCGCGAAGCGGGCCGGGCTACGGGCCGTTGCTCTGTCCGACCGATTAGCGTCTTTTCCTTCCGCAAAGGAATGGATGTTGACGTTCCGGTTGGGCGTGGTTTGAGGCAAGTGTGTTGATTTATTGCACCTTTTAGCCAGGCCACCAGGAGGAACCGCAATGGTAGAAATAAACTCATAGGCTTTGATTTTATCTTCAAGATAACGTCTCCCACTCCTTCGCATCCCCCCAATGAATCCAAACACACACACACACACCCATTTCGGAAAGCAGAAATGAAACATTGAAGGTGACATAATGTCAGAAGTTGACACAGCTTCCTGAGGTCTTAAAAAGCATCTGTAAAATGTTTTAGAAAATACAGCAGGGATACAGATGGACCGCAGTATTCTCCACCCGGCTGTTGCACCTCTCTCTTTTTTTTATTATTATTATTTTGGCAGTCAATTTCTGAAAGTGAAGTGGAGTTAAGCACTTGACTGCACTTCTCCCTTCTCTTCGATGGATTGCACAACTTTCCAGATCACTTGTAACAATCAAACCCACTGTGCACGTCACACTAAATTAGTAAAAAATAAATAAAAATTTCACTTACACGAGACCCCGTCTGGCTAATGAACTTAACATGAGTTAAAATATGGTAGCACAAAAAAGGAAAATAAAAATGTTATTTTTAACTTAAAACAGAAGAGCAAGAATAAAACACTCTTACAGCTTAGTTAATATGATGTATTGATTATTACTGTTATAAAAATGTTAGATATGACATTTAATTATTTGAATTGTGAAAGGTAGACTTTCGCTTAAGTCGGAGTTGCCTGTTATATACTCAAAATCTTGATTTACCAGTTCAGCTAAAGATAATTATGAAACTCCAGGAAGACTTAAGGGAACATTAATGTAATGGGCAACACTCCTTTAAGTTTCATACTAAAACTTTCCAAACACTCCAATCTCTTTCTTAAAGGCAAGAGTAATGAATAATGTATGCTTAGTGTCAGCTGGAGCCAAAAAATGAGTAAGAGATAATCAACCCTGTTCCTAACAACCAACAAATAAAAATGTGGGTTACTAAAGAATTTTTACTGACATATTTTGAAGAGGATTTTAAACTATGAGAATAACATGAGTGTTTCCTGGAACTGGTGACCAGTCTGTGACTGGTGAACTTGATGGAGTTCCAGGAAGGATGTATAATGTTATGAAAATGTTTCATGGTACAGAGACGACAAAATAATTTCTGAGAAAACCCCTCCTGAGATATATTTGTCTGTTTCTAAGCAATTGATGGATATGAAAAGATATTATGATATAACTTTAAGTCCATATCGCCCATCCCTGGGCGATATGCGTCCAGGGATGAAATATAGACATTGCGTCCCATCCCTGGGACGCAATGTCTATATTTCTAAAATATTCTCATATAAACACCACCATTATCAGATTATTTTAGCAGCAGTAGAAAAGATTGTTTTGCTTCTTTTGACTAAAATCAAACGCAATGTCTATATTTCTAAAATATTCTCATAGTTACACAACAAGAATATTATTCCAACATCTAATTACAACAAATACATGTGATAAGAAGTGAAGGCGAAGGAGTTAAACGGCATGAATATAAACTTGAGGCTGACACTGAGTACAGGTTGGGGTTGAAGCTTTATGAATTCTGCAACATAAGCTTAGATGTAATTAGAATATGAAAAATACTACATTGCTGGTTTCAAATCAAACATTTCTTGTATGCATTAAATTACCTCAACATTACAGGAAGCTTAAAGTATTTTTTAAAAAGTTCAGTCTGATCCTCGTTTCTTTGGAAGCTATAAAAAAAATCATATGAATAGATGTCATTAGAGACTCAGAACGGAGTAGCTATCACACAGCTGACAAAAATATTTGTTTAGAAAAGTACTAAGAAAACTGACCTTGGCTACCCGTCTGTATACCCAGCAGAAGCCAATTAATAAAACGTCTCCAAATGTTTGTCCACACTGAAACCAGTAGAAAAGAAAGTTAATCAAAGAAAATTCAAAATAGAAAAAGAGAATTTAAACATAACTGGTAGTGAAAAAGAAAGTCCGGAACGCTTTCTTAGTACTGTTTTTGTACACGATGTTGCATAAGCTCATCTGAATAAACCGCACAGGTGCTATCGGCTAACCTGAAGCAATTTTGCCTGTACTTTCAGCCGTATTTATGCTAACGAAAGCAAAAATGACATAACAACCATAATTATGTCTTTACATTCTCTCAACTGCAGGGATGCTAAATCGGAGGGGAAGGAAATATGAGCATAGACCATATCTCCACTTAAAAAAAAAGAGGCTTTAGAGCATTCCCAGTGTGAAAAGCATGAATTATAATTTCAATCTCTTTTAGGACTGGACAAGTTTGGAAAAAAGAACGTTGACGTCAAAGGTATTTGCAGTTGCAAACTGTGATGAACTCTTATCACATTGTCAAACAGGTTTCTTTCTTCTTGTCCTTCTCTTTACCTTCTTTTTTTTCTTGTCCACATCAGATTTTCATTCTTACCTTTTTTCTGTTGTAGATCTTTCTCTCCTTTTGTCTTTTCTTCTGACCTTCCATTCTTTATCTCGATCTTCTTTCTGTCTTCCCTTTCTTGTGTCCCATATCAATTCTTTCCTTCCGTCTTTCCTTTACTCTCCCTTTGTTGCCACTGTTACCATCTTTCCTTCCTTGTGATATTTCCTTCGCTTTTTTGCAGGTGTCACATTCATTGCCTGTAGAAATCTCTACCGTAAATTCTCACAATAAACTTTGACAAGACGTCACTGCAAAGTGGTTTGGCTAATATTCTAAACTAGAAGACAAAAATTTATGGAGGGGACCTTGGAAGTCTTGGTGTCAGTGACAGCTTCCACACCGAAAGGTGTTACTGTTTCCCAACTCTGAAAGGAAACAGAGTTGCTGACAATTGTTTTGTTTTATATTAAAAAAAACTAATGATTGGCAAAGCATTGGGTGTGTACGGGAAAATGCGTGACTAACAACTGCTAACAAATTTCACCCTGAAGGAGAAATTTATGAGCTAGAAGCCTTTTCACCATATGTAACCAGCCTCAGCTGGAAAAAATTAAAGATTTTGAGAGTGTAATTGAGATGGTGTTGGTTTAAGTGAAAACATGTCAGAAGATAATAAACTAACAATGCATCCGTTCCATTTTTAAATGTTTATTATTATTACTTAAGTGAAGCCCTAAATGAGCAAAGGGGCATTTTGCTGCTAAGAAAAGAAGCTAAAACAGATCCTTACATTGAGTCTTTGAAACAGCATGATAAATGTATGCCGATATTAAAGACGTTTAATATCGGCATAATGAAGAGAACTCGAAATTAAGAAAAAAAGTTTGGAAAGAAAAAAAAACAAGAGAAGGAGGCAAATATGAAGTCTGCTTCGGCGGTGAGAACGTACTGAAAACGGAGAGACAGAGTGTTGGTCCTCTCTGCTGCAATAAGCCTCCAGCAGCGAGGGTAAGAGGCAGAAAGGCCAGGATTCCTGACAGAGCCTTATCTCATCTTCGGCCTGGAATAAAACCCATTTTCCAGCCCCGAGACAATAAAGCACAAGGTTACTAAACCTCACGCCCGTGACACCCCTATTTAGAGAGAGGCCTCGGCCCGACATAAAAATGCATAACACCATCACTGCGCCGAGAGATAGCGCATGACACTGGGTCTTAGCTTTCTGTGTCTGTGAGCATATATGTGTGTTTTATGATAATTCAACAGATGAGTGTTAAGCTCCACTGTGCCGTGCTGGAGCTAGAGAAAGTCTACTGGGGCAAGTAGAGAGAGACGGAAAAGTCACGACGGTCCAACGCTGGTGCTAGTTTTCGTCGTTTTTTCTTCTTTCGCTGCTCGCACACAAAGGTTAATTAAATTACAGAGCAATGAGCGACCACGCGAGTGCATGCTTTCAAACAACTAAATGGAGACCCGCATGGAGTATGTCAGATTGCTTCCTCTGGGATTTCTTCCCCCCCGCATGCTGAAGTGAATGTGACATGCGGTCTCTCATCACCACTAAGTGGATTGAGCATTGTGATGGGAAAATCAGGCACCCTTAGAAAAAATGTCATATGGATAATACGTTAATGTGATTCACCTCTTTCGTAATGTGCAACTGGCGTTTCCCGTCTTTCTGTCCACCGTCCTTAGCCCTGTACAGACGAGAGTGCCACCTAGTTCACTTCCTGAGCTGACATGCTAAATAACGCATAGGTGGGATGCTGGGTTTAAACGCTGATGGGAAGATCTTCTATTTGATTTCAGTGGTTTTTTTCTAATATTTGTGTCCTTTTTCTTTTGCCTTCTTTTCCTTTTTGCCGTCTGCTGTCTTTGTTGTCTTTTCATTCTTTTGACGTCCATTATGTCTCTCCTTTCTTTTGTCTTCAGTTGTCTTTCCTTTCTTTTGTCGTCTGTTGTGTCCATCCTTTATTCCTTCCTTCCTTACATGTCTCTTTCCTATTGTCCTTTTTTATTTATTTATTTCTTTATTCCTTCCAACTGTTCATGTTTTGTTCATTCCGCCACTTTTTTGTTTTTTTTGTATATTTCAAACTAAGCATAGAGTACTTAGGAGATGGGAGGTATTTTTTTACAAATTCGTGAAGTTTGAAAATAGGGGGTTAACTTGAGAGAAGAAAAGTAATCAGGAGTAAGGCGCCAAAAGACGACTTTATGGATTCCATAAGAAAGCCCATAAGAAGTCTCAGACTTCCTTGCCTCCCTCCTCCCCTCGCTCCTCAAAAAAATCACAAAGAAAAGTGAAATGTCCAGTATAACGGTGAAATACTTTCTGGCGGAGCAGATGCAAACACAGGGTGGCTAAGGCAAGCATCTGCCCAGAGCCAAAAACTGCCCTACATAATTACTGGTATATCACGCAAGCAAAAACACCCAAAAGAGATAGAGAAGACTTTTTCCACACAGTGTTGGCTTCGTATTTCTGTTTTGTCATATCATTGCAAATTAGGTCAATGCAACCAAAGCAAGTTTGGCATTGGTGAAGCATTTAGGGTTTTTTTGTGTGTGCATGTGTTGCATCACTGTTTGACTCAAAACAGCGACTGTGAGATGACCGATCTTGCGTGGCCTCACCTCGCTCATCAGAGGGATCTGGCAGAAAACCAAAAACTGGGGAAGGCAGCCACTAGTTCATTTAAATTTCACAGTGGTAGCAAGCCAAGGTTTGGCATTCAGTAAGACTGATAATTACATGGGAAGCTCCAATGCAGGGAGAGGAAAGCTATTTTGTCTGGAAGAAACACCTATCTAATCTTCCTTCAATTATCTAACTTGGTAATAAAGCTCTGGGAGGGAAGGGTGGTACTTTTCAGCACATAGCAAGGCGGATCTGAGTTTCGGTTGACTTTTCAAATCAGTCTGTTTATTTTTTGCTTTTGTTTAAAAGCCTGGTCATGACACAAACTCCCAAAAAGACAATAAATAAATAAAATCCTCCATGCAAACACTATAATTACTATAATTTGTCTCTACATTACCATAGAGACAAATTATAGTTTACGGTGTAGAATTCATGGAAAGGAAAAACTGTAAAACTAGCCATTGTTTACTTGATGAGCGAAGTTATCTGTATGACCGGCCCTTTGTATGGTACAGGACACAACTTGAGTATTATATGAGCTTTGGAAAAACTCATAACAGCAAGATAACCTCATTTGTCACTGGCAACAAAAACATCTCTAGAATGCAAGATATATTTCTGTTTCAATCTAATATATTCTGAAGTAGGCGGTTGCAAAGAGTACTTGAAGGCATGCACCACCACAAGGCAATTTGCAGCGAGAAAAATAGCTATAGTTAGCCGGCATTATTTGACAATGATGAAATGTGAGCTCTACATTTTCCTTGAGGTGCTTCAGACAGTGCAGTAAACTGTAAAAATGTGACGGAGGCTGAACTCCTTCCACGGAATTAGGGTGTAAGTCTCACAACCTGGTGTTTTTATTCGCCCGTGCACACATGAGTAACTCTCCGCGCGAGCGTGCGCGTTTAATGCGCGCGCGAGATCCAGAGGCCCTTTATCAGATGCTGGCAGAGTGGAGAACAGCCGGATCGATAGAGCGTTGGCCTGAAACAGGGAGACGGTACCTGGATCTCGACCGGCCTCCACCTTTCCTCTCATTGATCTTCATTACCTGAACAGACTGGAGCGAGCAAAGAAGGAGCTGCTCACACCGCCCATTAAAGACGAGAGGATAAACTGCGCGTGTACACACGCGCCGCACAAATGGGAACACGTGAGCCACGCACACGCTAATACATTTCAATTACAGTCACAGCTATCGCCATGACTTTGTAAGGACCTTAGGTATTCTACATTCAGACGGTGACCGCCGCTGCTTAGAGCCACGTCCAAATCAATGCCGACAAGCAAATCACCTGTAGGCTGTTAAAGCAAAAAAAAAAAAAGAATAAGAAATTTGGCTAGAATTTACTCTAAATATGTCGACACTTGAGTGAGAATATTTAGAAGCAATGGTACTCTTTGGTAAATACCGTCTATACTCACGCTTTGTCGGTGTCCACGCTCTTTTGCCAAGTGTATCGAATTTCAGCTAGGTTAAATCGAATCGTATGCAAGCGTAATTGATGCTCCAAGCTGTTTTTGTATTTATTTTTTAAAAACATCTGAGAATTTGTCCTGTTTGAAAAATGTCACACAATTGCTTTATCAAATTAAATTGTTGGACCAAAGATTTCTACCAACAGCACAAAGAACAAGCAGAATAAAGAATTGATGAAATTTCTATATACAGAAAAAATTACTTGCCAAGTCAAGGCTATTTTCAAGCAATAAAGAGAAAGCAATGGGAAAAAATTAAAAAAGCAGCATGAATGTGAACACTGGTTGCTATTTGCATTTTTTGATCCATCTTCCCTCTAAATAGCAAGTCATTTCATGAAGTCGAGCGAGTTCGAGAGGAAATGTGAGGGGAAAGGTGGAAGTGAATAAAAGGCACTTTATCGAATAACCAACACTGTCAGGTACCATTTTCTCCCTGTGTCTTAAGTTAATTTAATTCTCCCCCATGTCCCATCAAGTCTCATTTGGAAGTAGACGGCATCAAAGCCGAGCCGGAAAACAGCAAATGAGTGTAACTCAATTGTTGTGCGGCCATCATTGATTGTTTGCCCGGAAAGAAGTTGGAAGAGAGACAAGACACTTATTTTCTTCACCTCTCCCACCCTCAGCAATCACTTTTTGAGATGGATGAAAGTGTATCAGAAAGTGCCTGTACCTGTTAGAACGAAGACGCCTCAGTTCACTTAGCTGTCAGCTGTTTCATAAGGGGCTGTAGGCACAAGAAACACTAATGGCACACATAGGCAATTAAGAATAATGTGGTGGACTTGCATAAAAAAGCGGATAAAAAAAGAGAGAGCACTCCTTGGTCGCAGAATAAAACCGATGGGTCTCTAATTAAGAGCCTATAGCAGGTCATTTTGCCCATTGTTACTCTCTCAACACTGGCTCTAGTGTCTGGATCTGACAGCCAGGCAAACAGGTAATATTAGGCTCTTTAATTTATTCTTTAAAAAGTAATACAGGAGTAAAAAAATTGAAATCTGTTCAAAGACTACAAATACAGAAAATGCTCTAAGATACACATGGTCTCTGATTTTGTAACCACAAGGAATTAAATTAAACTGAAAGAGATTAGGATTTGTCCACTGGACAGAGGCCATTCAGGAAGAAATAAACTATAGGGAAAAATCTGATTTTATTAGAAAGTCTGAAAACTAGATTTGAGTGAAAAACAATCAAAGGCTGTTGGATTTTTACTATTATAAGAATAGTGAATATAATAGTTAATATTTTTGTTGTTGTTTTATTGTTCTGTTTTTTGTTTTTTGCCATGGTATTTCAACCTGGAATGATTTCCTTAATTCCATTTTGCAAAAGAATATGTGTATCACTGTTTGTTTGTGTTGTACATTTTAGGGAACAGTTGGAACAGTGTTTCCATTCCACCCTGGTATTGTTTAACTGCGTGGAGCTCATATTTTTGATATGTTGCTGCTTGCTTTTGCAATTTTAAATACATTGGTGCTGTGTCAGTGATCTTAACAAGAAGTAAATCAAGCTGTTTCTCCTAGGTGTTCCAGGACTTCCGATAAAATGTGAAGGTTCATATTTCCAGCCATCACACACCACAATTAACCTTCTAATGCTTGAACAGTAAAGAACTGTGTGAAGTTGTCAGTGGTTGGCAGAGAGTGGTTTTACCTGACTGGCAACATGTTTGGAATGTGTTTGTAAAGTATGCTGGTTCATCTCTAGTATATTTAGACAGGGCCTAGTGGAAATACATAAAATCAGCATGACTCATTAACGCCACATTATGTTCTTGGGCCAAGTGATGTGTTAAATTGTATTTCTGTACCGCAGAAAGCAACAAGCTTGTCCCGTGTTGACTAAATGGTGTGTCAAAAATGTGCTTACTTACACACCTCGTGGTTAAGATTGCAGCCTTATTTCATGTAGCTATATGACCGCAAAGGAGAGCAGTGTTACAAAGAAAGTCTAATTTACAAGCTGGCATTGTCGTGTCTGCGTTCTTAATCGTTAAATAGAAGGTAGTTGTGCACTGGCGTGAGAAGAAAATCTATGCTTAGCTTATCATCGCAAAATGGCTAAAATAAGGCACAACTGTAAGCATACAGGGAAGTGGCAGTCCACCTTAACTGAAAGTGTGGTTAATGAGAGCATTGGACAAAGAAACCAGCAATGGGATTGTGAAAATTATTGTAAGAAAGTAAATGTAAAATCCATTTAAAGATTTCCCTTAGATATAAAAGGGATACAGCAAACATCCAGAAGAAGGTTCTCTCATCAGGTGAGATGAAATTCAACTATTTAGCCTACACTACATAAACGCATCTTTCCAAGCATTTTTGTATGGATTTTAATATCAATTAAATAAGACAACTATGATATTTCTGTGTGAACCCCAAGGCTACCTGCATATGCAAAAGTAGACTTCATACAGCAGTGCACCGTTTTTGGAAGTAACGGCGGACAACGGATACATTTTAAAGTTATTTGAAACCAACAGCTTGGTCACAAAGTCTTAACACAAAGGAAGCTAATGATAAGAAAACAACTAATGGCGATGGACTTTTGGGGAGCACTCACTGCAACTTCTGCACAGGAGTCACTTTAGATGTGTAGTCATACTAGAAGTGGTGGGATTATGATGTGATGCAGATGTCTTTTAAGATTTTATCATTATAATTTTCCCCCATTGTTTACACCCAGGTTAACCATTTCTGTTTTTGGCAGAAACATGATGCACACCTCACATCAGTGATGTAAAATTTGGATAAAATGTAACAGGTTGAGACTGCAGATGCTTTGAACACTATTGTAAAAGTTTTCAGATTTAGTACCACATATGAAAGTGGCACAATTCAGATTTATTTTGGATGTAAACAAGGGCAAAAGAAGTTGGATTTCATTCACGATTGCTCGCTTTGTGAACCTAACATCCTAAACACCATGTTCCATTGTGAAACATATGTGGGGATGCTTTTTTATATATGTCCTCTCATCCATATCTAAGATCCATATGTCTTTGTTCACAGTTCTTTTTTCTTTTATTACACTTACACTGCACATGTTCCTTATGTAGCACATACTCAGAAAAGTCTCCATGTCTTTGTTCCGTTAAAGGAATCCACATTTGTCTAAGCATCAAAGCGATTTACATCGGTGATGGATGACAATTTTTTTCTTTTAAACCATTTTCTTTTTGTTGCACTCATCTCATTACACATATTGAAAAGGTCAAGCTCGTGACTTGAAGTCCCTACGTGCCTAATAGCCCTTTGAATTTTGCTCCTGTGAGCTGTGAATGTGGATCACGTGTGGCGCTTCTGATTTCGCTCGACGGCCAAATTCTCTCTTTCATCCTCCCTCCTCACATGCACACAGCAGTGTTTTAGCGCAGCTCTGTTCCACGCAGATCAGTCTGTTTCATCTTCATTCCTCTGAGCCGAGGTCAAACTCGTTCACATGATCGTACGTCATTACACGTACAATTTCATGTAGAAGGCGTAATCACCTAACTCTGCCGACCATGTCATTCTGATTGCCATGGCAATTACCAGTAGAAAGTGTTGCTCTGATTGACAGGATCCAGCTCACAGTGTTCTGCATACATATAGCACTGAATTGCACAATGTTCTTGCATTTTTGAGTCAGAGTAAAAAACGCCCATAACTATCAGTTTTTGTTGCCATAGTGTTACTAACAACGCGCTTGAAACTAAAACGCATAAGAAACCACTTGTTCAATTACAACTGTGTATAATCTGAGTTCACAAGCTGTGTTTTGTGGATTACTAGAGTCGGATATTTCAGATGCAGCAGTGAAGTCCATAGTGGGAAAATAAAGTTTGGCTTTAGATCCAGCATCCCTTCCAAAATTGAGAACATAAATGGAAACAGCCAGCCTTGAAGACTGTAGCCACAAAAGAGAATTTTGACTTTTTCAGGAATCCTTCAATGCAACACACATTGGTTGCCAAAGGTTGACTCATTCTGTCAAAATGTGTTTTTCTTTATAACAAAGAAAAACATTGACAGTTTTTTTCACCGCAATGTAACATGCATTGCACAATTCAAATGAAAATCAAATTTAAAAAGAGGAAAAGTGGAGAAGAAACCAAATTTTAAAAAGCTGTAGTGACCAGGTTGAATACATTTGCCACAATATTGAATCCTCTGTTGCTCCTTTCAGTTCAAAAACAGCATTTTAGTTTTGTTAGATATTGGCCAGCATGCCAAGTTCCCACCTAACCTCAAAGATTGCGAGGACATCTCTTTCCACAGCCCTCTATAGTGGATCCCCATAGATTTTCTGTCAGA
The DNA here is from genome assembly GCA_903067075.1 of Micropoecilia bifurca. Lineage (NCBI taxonomy): Eukaryota > Metazoa > Chordata > Actinopteri > Cyprinodontiformes > Poeciliidae > Micropoecilia > Micropoecilia bifurca. The sequence goes on along the minus strand of CAEGAF010079751.1, from coordinate 6,253 downwards.
TTCAGTTCTGAAGTCTTGGCTCTGCTATTCCAAAAGCTTCGATTGTTCTTTATTTGAAGCCAAACTTTTTATTGATTTAGATAAATCTATGATTAGACTCACTTTCCTACTAAAAAATAACAATAATAATTCTTTTAAATCTACATTCTAGTAGGAAGGTTAAAATGTATAAAATCTGAAACGATTCATAATTTTCTTCACCTTGACAAAAAAAAACTAACTCCATTTGAAGAAAAGCAACCCCAAAGGGTTATCATCCAGGTTATTCTGCTCCCATAATGCATCACTGTGGGTAAGGTGTTTTTTGGTTGATTCACCCTGCTGTTTCTGTGCCAAACACAGCTTTTAGTATTGTGGACCAAATACGTAACTTGGATTTTATCAGGCCGTAACATATTCTCCCACAGGCTTTAAGAGGCTTCTAGCCAAGGCTGGAGGTTTTGTTTGCCATCAATCCTACTTTCTTGGCAACGTCACTTAGTGGTTCCTATTGTTTTGGTTTTTGCAATTATCTACAAAATTGAATAATTACTTCCCCTTTTGATTACATTTCCATCTCCCCTTTCTTGACTGAATTGGACCAAACCGGAATGTCTGTATTTGAATTTATATCAAGGGCGTCAAACGTATTTTCATTTTGGGCTTGTATCAATAAAACTATTAAACTGTTAAAATATCAATAAATAGCTGTTTCAGCATTCAATAAGTGTTTCTTAAAATTAAATCTTTTAACGCTGATCAGTCCATCCAGGATTTTGTGATTGTTTTTGTGGTTGTTTGCAATCAAAATCCCAGATTTTGTGATGCTAATTTAGAAATATCTGTAAGAACGTTTTACGATATTTGCGCTGATGTATGACGTCAAATGTGACTTTTTTATAAATCACAGACTGTAACTTGACATTCAGTCAGGCTGAGGGCAGTAGCCACTGAAACCAATTTTTTGGCCAATTTTGAGAAAAAATCAGCAGTAAAAATCTGAAAAAATGTTGGGATGCGTTGATTTTGTGTGAATTTTGCATATTTGTGAAAATCTGGGGGGCTTATTGATGTAATTTGGGTCACATAAAACGCTATGGTGGATCAGTTTTGGACCACTTGCCTTAAGTTTGACCCATCTGATCTATATGACTGGACTCATTTGGCTATAAATTTCTGAATATAAATTAAATCCGTTTGTCTTGCAAAATCGCACAAGATGAATTTTTGTTGATTGGGATTTTTTTTTGCAATAAAGATAAACTGAACTGAACTTATAAATTCCTTATGGTCCAAGAACGCCTCAATAAGCCCCAGATCGACCCTGTAGTGGCCCAAACGGTTTGCATTGTTTGCATTTGAAATCCTGAAGACAATGTATAACTTTCCTACAATTCAGCTATACTGTGCTTAGTGTTTCAGTGCATTTCATATAAGGTCTCAACTCATTTAAATCAAGTATTACATTTCTGAGCCACAACAAATGGAAGTACCATCTGACTGCGTAAGTATCGGAAGAATTACACAGTCAAGGCAGGCATCAATTGTCCAGGATCATTGTGTATTGAGATTAAATGGATGTTTGTGAAGCAATGATTAATCCTGTTGTGAATTGCTCCATAGATTGCGAGAGAGCCCCAAAGGACAGGAACCAATCTGCCAAAAATCTCCCCACAATAGCACTTGTTGTGCATGCGGCGCCATCACTTAGCATCATCCTAAACTTCATTGCCATTCAGGAACAAACTCAAAGCCTCACTTTGTCACTGTGATAATTAAAGATAATTTATAAATAACACCATGCATTATTTATAAAATGAGAGGGTTACATGATAATTGGCATGCAAATTTGTCCCCCCGCCCCCCACTCATCCAAACTCATAACAGTAATAATAAAAAAGGAAAAAAAGTTAAAAAAAAAAATTTTTACCAGCAACCACAATTAGTCTTCAATTAATTTGTTTCCCAATTAAACCACGAACCTCCAATTAATCAATCTTCAATTATGAGCATATTATACACATCACACCGTGGCGTAAATACACAGTCAAATTTTATGCTCTGGCAGACATGATAAACAATGTGTGGGGATTTTAACATGCACCACACCGATCCCTCAAACAACAATCACCGTCTAACCCACATACACAGAGGTGCCTGTACTTTCTGGAATACCAATTGTTGCCAGCTCAGAATAGAAGAAAAGTTAATGGGCTGTACATGGACAATAAATCGTTGTTTTCCTCAACTAATCACTCACACACTGCGTCTTATATAAAGTATTTTGCAGATATCAGTTAAATCGGGTTACAAAACAATCAGAGAAAACATTCAGAAAAACCAGGAAAGCTGGAAATAAAGAGCTAAATGTAACCAGGCTTGATAAGTTAAATGAAAATTAGCTACCACAAAATACTAAACATATTTGTTGGTTAAAACATCTTTTCTTCACTTCACTTCTTCACTTTAAAAAGAGTGAAAAATCCATTAGGATATATTTCAATCCTAATGGATTTCCCAGTCATTCCAAAAACTAAAATGCAACTTTAACAACATTTAGATCTATTTGTACATTCCCGTGTGCTTGCTGTTGCTCTGAAGCATGCATTTTCAAGAAATGTTTATTTGTGGCTGCGTGAGATATGTATGGCAATATATTAAAAAAACATTAAATGTTAACTTCCTGTTGAGCTTTTCCTATTTCTTCTGAATATCCTGATAATTTCTGGATGAGAGTGTGAACCTTCAAGAGGATTTGCTGAAAGTAAAATCTATGTGAACACCATTCTTTTTACACTGTATTTCCCATCCACATCCCACCCACTCAATGTACTTGTCACTGTTCTTCGGTTGCAGTTCTCCATTTATGAGAAAGTATACCTGAAAACATTCCTAGTGTTAGAGTGAAAACAAGTACAAAGCAAAAACCTCAGCTAATAAAGCTGAGGTGTTGTGTGGTCCAAACAAAATGCACATTGGGTCATTATGGCAATAACTCAATAATGTTACTTGCAGATGGCCTGTGTTGATGAACTTAGCATGCTATTGAAATGGCTCACACAGCAGGAGGGCTACACTTGTAACAATTTCTGACCACTTTGGACCAATCAGACATATTATACTCTAAAGATAAAAAATTCTAAGCAAATATACAATCAAATACTTTATGTGTTGTTGGGTGTCAAATAGCTAAAAATGAAGAAATATGGTTAATTCTGCACATTCTGCACCTAGAGGTGAGAAAGGCGTCGGCATAGGACAGTGTGAGACTGCTTAATCGTGTCATGTTAATCTTATTTATCTGGTGTTTGTGTATAGCTGCGTGGAATGTATTGAAATTTGATGGGACAGAGTTATGTTGAAACAAAAGCCCGAAACACACAGGTGAAGGGAGTATTAGAGATTAAGTTTTCACTTATACGTAGAGAAAACATTTAAAAGGTTTAAGATAGCTACATTAGTAGCTGTGGAGTGCAGCAAACTCCAAAAACCCATTCATTTCTTTCAATTTAGGGCTTAAGAGCAAGTGACTCTAACGTTAATGGGCAAAAAAAGCTCATTATTTGAAATTTTTCATGATAAAATAGAATACTGCTTCAGAAGCCAAGAAATGCATCCTTAGTTTTCACCAATTAACAAATATGTTTGCCAAGAATCTAAAATATTATGTATGTTTTTTAGTTTTCTACAAACATTGCCATTAGCAACTATTGCTTCATGCCAGGTTAGTCTGTTATACCAAATGTGGTACATTAAAAATAATCCAAACAACATTATTGTAATATCAACAATTAATTATTCCTCTATAAACTGTTGAACAAAAGGTTTTAAGACTTAAGGATTTTCAAACTAAAAATCAAATTTATTTAGATGAGACACGGGATGCTATGCTGGAATAGAAGGGTGAGAATTTCTCCCCGTTTCTTTATCTGTTTTTTATTCTTTTTTGTATGCAAAGTCGAACTGTTGGTTAAACAAGGATTTTGCGTAAAGAGTTGTGTTTCTGGAAGATACCCTTTTCATTGCTTGTCATTTAAAAAGGCATTTCTATACTCTGGTGTCAAGAAAGAGGAAAGGGAACAATTTTGTCGACATCCTTCAGGGGACATCCTGACATCATCCACAGTGACAGTGGAGATACGGTGCTGTTACAACACAGTGAAATGAGAGGGAGCTTAGTTTAGTGTCATCAGCTTCATCACTCAGGGGAATGACCTAAGCCTTAACAGGGACTGTGACAGTAATGGCCTGGGTTTCTGGGTAAAAGAAAAAAGACTGTTGCCAGGGCAAAAAGGTGCAGGGTTAAGGAAAAGCTGTCAAAAGTAATAAAGTAGAACAGGTCTGATGAATTCCATTTGTAATTTTTGATGTAAAGTTAAGAACTGACAGAGGAAAGTGGTAAGGAAAGTTGTGTCAAGCTTGTAAAGTGCATCACTTATTGAAGAGCTGGCACAGCCTCACATTTGTTTGGGGTTTGTACAAAAATAATCATAGAAAGACCTTAAGTAATACAATGATTTTTTTTTTCATGGAACTGATGTCTTTACATACGCAGTCAGAAAATTCTTCGAAAACCAATTAATGTGTCTAGGGAATGTACATAAGCATATTGGCAGGTTAAATTGTTAAGTTGAAGGTGAAAGTGAATTCCCCTCTCCCATTCCTCTCTTCTGTCTGCTTAAGCATGAATCTTAGGAGACATAAATTTCATCATCTTTTCCTGGACTTATTCAGGATGAGAAATCTCTTATGGTGGATTCTGTCTATAATTGGACTTGTGGGTATTCAAGTTCCAAATCAAAATAATAATTAGAAGAAAAGGCCACATGGAGTGTAAATTTGAGCTTGGTCCAAAGGAGAGCCCAGCCACCAAGAGGTTCACACTCAATTTAGCTCAAGCACATATAAAATTTGAAGGTTGTTGAAGTAAACTGTTATTTTTTTGTAAAGAACAAGGATGGTTTTATAAAGAGAATCTGTTAAGTATTCACTGCTCTGCCCTGTACAATATAAAACTAGCTTCATGCTGCACACCATTAATGGGAAAATATTGAAGCAGCGATAGGAAAGATTCTGATTTAAGACATCTCAGCCAAAAGTTTCATCGTTATTTCTCTTACATGTCTTAGGATGGAAAATGTTTTTATGGTTCATTTGCTGAAAGATAATTAAGTTGCTCCACTGTTTTATTTCGCACATTTTAATTAGGGCTTTGCCACTCATTAGTTTCTGCAATATGAGGATGCCTGCACGGTCAACCAGTCATTCTACTTAACCTTTCCATTTTGCTGCAACGAGATTCATCCTAGAATCTGTCAGGGAGCACACGCTGTGCAGACTATTCGTAATCCGCCGCCTCAAGACGCACTGCTAAACAGTTCTTACCACAAGCAGAGTACGGGGGAAGAGTTGCCTGCCCTTCCCTTTAGATTATTTGGTCACAGTTCTCCTCCATACACTTCTATGCAGACTTTGGAGAAAGCCTTATCAAAAAGCTCTCTCTGTTTGAAAATGTGTTTTTAGGAAAAAAACTCCACTCCAATGATGTGTTCTTCCATTGCTTGGTGGGTGTTGCATTTTCATCACTCTCATTCTTCAGCCCTTAGGAACATTGTGAACCAGCGTGCTTAGAAAGACTCTCTCTCAGATTGCTACTGCTAAAATTTGCTCCGCTGATTCACAGAGGTGAGCAGCATGTGTATTACTTGTTTTCCCCCAGTTTCTTCCAGATATATTCTAATAAAAACTGACCTGAATCATATCTTTTTTTTTTTACATCAGGTACAAAAAAGCAGCATGAGTTTTTTATTTATTTATTTTTTGTTATATGGATTTGATTTAGAATCAGGACTGAATCAACCTACCCACACAGAAGGATGAAAGCAAGGAGAGGCCTCATTGATTCTGTCTCTTTTATATCTTACAGTGATCTAGGCCACACAGTGCCTTGAAAAGGCATTTATATCCAATGAACTTCTTTTGCATTTGCAAGCACAAACTTCAATGTACTTTATTGAGATTTTATGTGCCAGACCTTGGTAAAGCACCTTTTGCTACATTTAGCAGCTTAGCACATCTGAAAACTGAAATTTTGGCTCAACTTTCTTTGAAAAAAATATGAACATTACCTTTACGTTCAAAAATGGTTGCTTGCTGGAGGCCAGTGTTGTGTTCAAGACCACCTAATCCGAGACAAAGACAAGACCAAGACCAGAGTGTATCGAGACCGAGACAAGACCAAGACTTTTAGGGTCCGAGACCAAGTCAAGACCAA
>CAEGAF010079726.1:0-30814 GCA_903067075.1 Micropoecilia bifurca | reverse complement strand
TATATATATATATATATATATATATATATATATATATATATTTATTCATTGGCTTAGCAACCTGTCCACATGTTGTTTTTCTTATGTTCATAAATGTTTTTAGATTAATTTAGATTAATTTCAGTTTTTAGTACTTAAATGGTTTAATAAATCATGTGCAAGTAAATACAGGTGTCTTGCTTGAAGTGAAAGTTTAAGAACAATTGATTTTAGTGTTTATCAATGTGGAACAGTGCATTCTAGAAAAATTGAAAGTTAGATTTTATGCATTTATTAGCTCAAATCTTTATTTATTAGCTTGTAATCTCTTTACAACAGTCATATAAAGATTTAAATTAGCACGTTCTATATGAAAATGCCAACTCTTCAGTATCTGCATCCAGCCACCACATGGTGGAGCTCTGCACCAAGTTAACACCAGCCAGAACAAACTGCTACAGCAAGAATAAGATTGTAACAGATTAAGGCCAGAAAATGTTGAAGATGATTTGTTTTCTCTCAAAACAAACTTTGTTACACATCAAGTGTTTCTTATCATCAGTTTGCTTTGCCAAAACCTAGTTCTCTGTGCACAAGGGACCGAGGCGTCACTGCTTCAACCTCTACAAGCCTTTATTAAACTTATGAGGTTTGAGAATTTTATCAGTTTTCACCTCTTTTGTTAGAGAATATTATTCTAATCTCTCATATTCATCATTCATCTCATTAGCTGCTTAACCAGAAATCTCCAAGCCAGAAATCTGAAAACTAAGTGTTTTCACACAAACTTCAGAAAACAAGTCTTCATCAGCCTCACAGAAACCTTCAGAAAGCAAATCAACCGTTTCTGAGGGGAGATCAATATTTGTGATGGATGGATGAGAGATGGTGCCACTACAACAAATACTGGAAAAACAGTCAACAAGAGAAGGGAATCTGCTGAGCGCTTGTGTCTGTGTGGTTTTTGCATTTGCATGGCTGCTGGTGCGCGCTTTCAGTGTTGGTGGTTTGTCATTAATGGTTTCCACAATAAAAATAAAAAAATCCATCTGATCTGATTTAGTGGATGTGTTGGGGCTGTAACTCACCTCTTCTTGAGCAGCAGGATGGCCACCAGAACCAGCAGAATTAAAACAAGAACACCGGCACTTATTCCAGCGATTTTCACCACTCGATCCGTTTGTTTGGCCGGGTCAGGGATGACTTCAGGCTCTTCGGTTGCACCTGGTCAGATTAAAATTGTAACAACAGTTATAAAAAAATATGAAAACATTTGAGACTCATTCACTCCTATGGAAAGACACAAAGATATACGACATTAAAATAAAATTAAACCGCACGCAGGTGTGTAGATTTTAATAATCTAACTAAATTGCTAAAATAAAATTAATCTTTTGTACACCTACTTGTGTTTTGCGCGCTGGAACTTTGCTCTCAGGCTGTAGGGTGGTTAAATAATGTAGAAAGAATCCTGACACTATTTTTAACTATTTACACAAGCAGACATCTCTTGCTGTCGAAGCATACCATCTTACAATCCTATGAATAATCGCCGTTTTCTCTGAAGCTGTCGTTACAAAATGCCAAGCAGCAGGAAAGCAGTGGGAGTGACAGGTCGGGGGAAATAGCGACACTTAAAAATAGGAGGGTTTTTTTTCATACTTGTGCTTAAGCTCAGATAAATATTGAGTTTGTATGAGTTAAATTTAGAGAAACGCCAGAAAATTATAAACAGAATTTAACTAAAACGTATGAAGTGACAGGTATACGTCATTTACACAAATATTAGGCAAATCTTGTTTTTGAAGATCAAGCACACAAAACTCAAACATGAATGTTGAAGAAAGGACAACTGAGGTTTTTACTGCATTAATAGAATATCTATATGTGCACAACATTTTTGTGCAGAATTATTACACATCTTCCCATCTGGCTTTTTTTTTTTTGTTTTAATCTGTTTAAGGATTTTATATGAATAACTCAAAACTTATTAAATATTTTAAGACATTCAATAAATAAATAAACTGAATAAAATCATTGGCCAACATGGCCACCCTTCTTATCAATAATAGTGATCAGTATTCCTTTCATGGGATCTGACAGTTTCTTGACTTTTTGACCATCAACTTTTTGTGCAGCAGCAACTACAAACATTGTCCAGAGAGGTGGACTGTTTTCCTTCACCGTAAATCTCCCGTTTCAGAACTGCCCACAAGTTCTCAATTGGGTTCAGGTGATGAAGCAGGACATGTCATACATTTTTCATTAATAATGCATTTTCTAGCTGGCCACGCAAAGGAGTATTTAGATGCATGTGATGGAACTTTTCCTGCATAAAAATAATTCTCTGGTTGAAAAGTTCAGACTTTTTCCTGTACTGATGTTCGGAGAAATAGACTTCTAAAAACGGTCAAAAACGCTACAGAGATCCAGCCAGATAATTTTTAATAATACCAGATGTCTATCAGTACCACATCTCCACCTTGCTGGTGTCTGAATCAAAGTGAAACTCTGTGCCGGGTTGGTGTATATGGTCAACATACTCACTGATAATTATGTTTATGGTAAATTTGGGAAGAACGTCATTATTCTAACCAACAAACATAAAATGAGTAAAACCAAACTGAAATACGTAATGTACTTTTAGAAAGGAGATTTGTAATTATAGTAAAAAAGTATCAAGCATTTAACCTCTTTATTTAAACTGAAAATAGGTGAATCAATCTGTCAGTGGCTGCAAGTGTGTGCTGTTTAAGTACAACAGCAGGGAAGACAAAATTAGTTCATTGTGAGGAATATACAGAAAGTAACCAAATTAATATGACAGATTAAAGTTGAAATTTCATCCTAAAGCACCTAGAAATGCTATTGTAAATTTTAGGCCAAAGCACATTAAAGATGGATTGAGGCAAACAGGAAAACTTTCCTTTGGTGTGACGAATCCAAATTTAAAACGCCATGAAATGAGAAGTACAACAAAGAAGGCCCGGAGCTGCAGCATTGTACTTTTGAAGTAAAGTTAAAAGGAAAGTTCTTTGTTTTGTGGAAGCTTTAAAAGATCTTTCTAAAAACAACTATGTCTACTAGTTTAAAGATGAGCTTTTTTGTTTGTTTTCCAAAATATATTTTTTAAATGTTTCCAAAGAAAAAAAGGATGACATTCAGTTATTTTATTAGATATTTTATTCAATGTCACTGCTATTATTTGGAGAAGGGCATCATATAAATAAGCATTTATAAGGCAGGTCTTTCAGAGTTGACTCTTGACAAAGTCACCCATAAACACAGATTATATTGTCAGTGGTTTTTATAATTCGGCTTTTGTTGAAGTCCCATAAAAAGACAGCCATCAGTTTGTCCCTTGCCTGCACTGTCTTCTGCAGCTAGATAAACTGAGCTAAAAGCATGTGTAATTGCTTAATGGTAAATATATTAAACCCATTAACTCTGCAAACACAATTTCAATTTACAGCTACAATCTGTCAGTGGAAAAAAAACCTAAAAATCACTCATTTAGTGCAAATACCCAATCTGCCTTGTGTTTTATGCATTCTTCTTGTCTTAAACACAGCATCCTGTTTTTATTAGGTACCACTTCTGAAATGTAATTTGACAGCAAGTATTAAATATGTATGCACCAATGTCAGTGTGGTGCTCAAATCAAACTCATCTCTGTTCTTGATGACTTTGGAGAGTTGAATGAACTCCCAGACTTTCACCGTTTAAAATGTAATTCATCAATGATGTTTCAGAGTGCAGGAGTGTAAATCTAATTCATGAGGGACACAAAGCACAATGTTTCTCAACCTCTACTAAATCATTTTATACTGGAGAAGCAGAATTCTGTATATTACCATGGAAGAGTATTATGGTGTATTATAGTAATCCAAATAATCCAAGAGAAAAACATATGTGGAAAGCTCTACAGCTATCAAATAGTAATCTACTTTAAATACTAAATGTCAACAATCCCAGTGCTGTTTTATCAGCTGCATGTTTGTGATCTGAAATCCTTCAATAAATATGTTTATTGATAAAGCATGTAGTTATGTAACATTGTAACATTGCACTATAAGGAAGACTTCCATAATATTTGTAAAGCTGGTGTCACAATATTTATTACCTTAACGTAATGGTTGGGAAATCTAAAAGCATAGTTTACTTGTCTAAAAATAATTGTATAAAATAAGTATTATACGAATTGTGAAACTCATTTGTATAAATTGGAAGTTGTGTTGTTGTGCATATAGTTTGTATACTGGGATGAACAGTGTGAACTTTGTGGTGTGGGATGGAGAAAAGCCTTGGTTGCACAAATTCTGACATGAAAATGGGATTCCAATAAGAACTGTTGTACATATTTCTTGCAGGCATGTGGAAAAATATAGCAGAATATACAGTTAGAAGAATATACTGTCATGAAAGATGTCAAGTTTTTTTTAACATTATCATGTTGTAACATATTAATAAATGTGATAATTTCATCCAAGGGGAAGCAGTAGTATGCTTTTAGTGCATGAATACTAATATTCCAATGAAAGGATAATTTACAGGAGTTTGTAAAGTTTTACTTCATGACTGGTCTAACACATGGAGAGATATTGAGGGTTATAATAGCACTTGTGCTAGAAAATGGGTTTATATTTTCTACTCATACAAACACTGCATTGCATAAATCACAAACAAAATCAAGTAAAAATGTTCAATTTGAATGAAAATTGTTGCCATCCAAATATTTGTTTTACAATAAAATGAATTATACAAATAAACATCTGAATCTATCTAGTTATCTTTTTTATAACCATGGTAAATAAATAAGAAAACAACTCATTTCTTTCCACAACTTTTGAAAAGCCAGTTGGAGACAACACGACAGAAACCAAACAGGACAACATCCACATCTTGAAAGGCTTCACAGCCTGACCTCATAATGTCGACTCTTAATGTCTGTAAAAATGATCCAGGTCACTACACAAACACACACCCACTTACCCTCACACACACACATACAACTCCCCGAGGCAGCAATGACACAATACACAATATCCCAGATGACCTAATAGGACCACCATCACTTAATCCTCCCTCCTGGATGCATGCTTCAGTGCACAAACACATGCAGAGAGAAAGGAAGGGACAGTCGTCCAACCTCTTTGCCCATTACTTTGTTCCTCTCTATTATCGTCTGCTATTAAAAAAAATCCTTTCCAAAGACTTCCAGCTTCACTCGGACCGCCTCAGGCTGGAAGGACAGAATGCCAGCTTGTTTCACCAGCTTTTGGTCCAAGTGGCCACCTGTTCTGGCAGCTACAGCCACAAGCACTACTTGAAATATGATGACCCAGGAAAGTCCCCCGTTCGTCTTATATACCGGTGGAGAAATATGACACCCCACTGGCACCGGAGAAGCATAACCACACCTTTGATCTAGTCATGTATCAAGTTCCTTACAAGTCCACAAGTAACCATCTCCTGGTCACACTGGCTGGACTTCCATAATCTCTAAACACAGCTAACATTTTTTAAATACCTTTTTATGTCATACCACTATCACATAATTCAATGAATTATAGATGGTTGGTAAGACTGTCATCTACCTAAGCAATCAGTAGTAATGGGTCATTGTAATGGATTATTGGGCTCAAAATGATGTCATCTGATGTTGTAGCTTTATGAGCCGACTGCACTGCAAGGTCACACTGACGGACTGCAGCAAGATGGCTAACAAGGGTAGGATAGGTCATAGTTTCATTCACTTTCAAAGCACCAATGCCCTCATGATTATCAATTTTTAAAAAAAAAATCTATTTTTACATACTTTAATCGAAAGCAAATTTTATAGATCTCAAAACAATGAAAATATGATAAACCAGGTTGGAAATACTTAATATTTCTTTGGAGTGGATTTGATATTTGACATAATATGTGTATGAAATTGTAAGACAGTTCACAATCCCCTTACTGTTATCAATATGTGATACACAATGGTGTCTGATTGCTTCAGTGAAAACATAAAATGTTTTTTTCTGTTTATCATTTTCCAGCTCTAAACAGATCAATTTTTAATCCATTAGACCCATTTTTAAAAAAGCACATGCATGTGTGTGGGCTTGTTCATGGATTATTTCTTCACAATTTCAAATCGGACTGATAATCTATTAACATATGGCTGCTGGTAAAATCTGCTATCTGGAGAGTATGTACAAACAAAATTGTACATAAGCAGACATAACATGGATGTGTTTTTTCACTTTGAAATGCAGCAATAATATATTGTCATCTTGAATACTCCTACTATAATAAATCATGAAAACAACAATCTCAACTGAAGCTAGTCTAATAGGTAAGAGAGGTAATTAGATATTTATCCATAGTGTACCACAACAATAAAATATAACAAAAAAAGCAAAATTATAGTTGGACGTGAATAAATATGGAACATTAATTGATTTAACATCATACGACAAGCTAAAATGCTCATAAAATTTACCTTCTCAGATGCCTAGAATATTAAGCTGCAATTATCACAATTTAGGGCTTTTATTTCCACAACATATGTAAACAATGACGGTGTATTCTTACGTTTAGCTGCCAGCCTCAGGCACTGCGTCTTAGTTTCCTGAAAAAAAAAACAAAAAAAAAAAAAACACAAGGAGCATTTTTCAGTATCTTGTAAGAAACTGTTAAGAAGACAATGCAATATTGACCGTATTCATATTGTGAGCTCCGTGCTCTGATTTCAAGACTCTTCTTATATAAAACTTCTAAAGTGGAGCTTATTAGAGCATCTCTTTGCCTCTGCAACTAAAATATATTTAAATATAATAGCTTGTGTGAAGCTGAAGTTTCATTTTCATACAACATCAATAAATGTGTATTTACCCTCTCTGTGCTGCTAACTGCTTGAAGGTAGATGTTGTAGTTCTTCCTTGGAGCCAGCGGGGGATTCCAGAATCCCTGTGCAGCACGAAATGCAACTTTACTTCAGGCAGTGCAGTCACTTTCTTTACCAAATACAAGTCTTTAGATCAGAAACCGTGATTGTTACACCTTTATTATTACTAGGTTTTGAAGATGTAAATTAGTTAGCGTTGCTTAAACAGTTTAACAAACAAAATCAAATACAATGTCATTAGAAATATGTCTATTCAGTCAGTGCAACTTGTTCCCTGTCCCCTGCCTCAATCCTACTCCTTGTGATCCAGGATGTGTAAAGTCAGAACAGCTACACCAGAGCAGATCCCCACCAGCTGCAATCAGTTGCACAATCAGCAACTACACACATTGCAGGCATCCCCTTGACCTTCGTTCAGCCAGATCTTTAACTAAATTCAGCAGGAATGATCTGGTGGTTAAGGCCAGGTGTGTGACCTGTGATTGTGACAATTTTCACCCACCATCCCTGCATCCTGCACTCTTCTAGTACTTGCAGGACCTCCCTAAAACATCCTTGAAGCTTGGCTTTAGGCCGTTGGTTAAAAACCCTACTCCACTCATCACAGCACCGGCATCACCTACTGGTCTCAAAGTAAAAAAGACTGAACTTCTTTTCTTAGTTAACTTGGTTGACATAAATTATCACTATTCTTGTTCCTATTTTCATTTATTTTCTGTCTGAAGATACCCATCTAGTGTTAAATAATTGGCTCCTTCACTCTCTATGAAGAATCTAGATAAACATAGTTATCACATGCAGTGGATTTTATTACATTGCATAAACTTAATTTCCCCATTTATTTAGTTGGTGCTATTGTTTTACAAACCAATGATGCAATTTTATTAAGTTTTCTAACATTTTCTTTGATAATTTAAAGTTTTTATATTATCACTGAAATATAATTTTAATGTCAAACATTTTTTTAAGAACACTTGCCTGGTAAGTCTTGTTGTCTCCCACAGTAAAGGGGATGGGCTCAGGCAGGTTGCTGGGTGACAGCTGGGCAGCATAGTAATATGGAGAACCACCACTTGATGCGCTGTGGTAGGGAACTGGAACCTGGGAGTAATTAAGGGTGATTTGTCAATACATGTGATTGATAAATGATTCATAGCACGGCTTTCATATTTTTAGTACATAATATACCATAGCAGAGGTTGTTTATTAATATGAGAATACACACATTTGCATCAAAGTATTGCGCTTCATATAATAAATAATGCAAATGGATCTGCTTTACTTGAGCAAAATTGCCTGAGGTTTAAATTAAATTTTCTGGTAATGAGTTCCACATAATGTTCGCTACCACACAAGTAAATGCATATGTGGCTTGTTTAGTCTAAGCAGAGATGTTTATCTGTCACCTCAAAGCAATCAGATGAAGCCTGGCGACGTGACCGCTGAGGATTTACTTCCTCCACCACAATCTGGTATGCACTATACACAGAGAAAAAGAAAGTAATTAGAGTAATAATTATAGTTTTTTCAATACTCATATGCCAAAATGATATGAAAATGATACCTTATAGGTGCTCCCTTGGCTTGTGCAGGTTTGAGCAGGACCGTGATAGTTGTTGCAGTTTCATTAAGAAATGCCTCTGACACGTCATACTCGTCTATCGTCGGGGCTGAGAGAGACAAATAGCAGTAGCGTCATACAGCAGTTATGGCGTTAAATACATTTGTTTTGTTTGAAATCTCTCTTCTACCTGAGATATTCGTAGTCACATTAAGTGTGGATGCAGGTCCGAAACCTTTGGACGTCGACGCTCGTATAGAGAGCTGATACGTAACTCCTGGGTGGAGTTGGGCGAACGTGTAGTGGGAGGCATTTGAAGGTAATGACACCATGAGTCCCGGGCGCTGCAGAGGTACTGAAGGGTCAAATGAGCGCACGCCGCTGTAGCTGATCTGCAGAGATTCAGTGGCACATAAACCGGTTTTTAATATTTATGAGGTAGTGCACGTTACAAATTTAGCCACTTCGACTGCGTCCAGAAAGCACCCTACCTCGTATTGTGTTATAACTCCGTTGGGCTCAGCTGGTTCCTTCCAGTAAAGGATTATTGTCTCTTCAGATGGAGTGGCTCTAAGTGACTGACTGGGAACGGGACCTGGAACTGTTGACCCAAACAGAGAGACACAATCTGTAAGTGCTAATAAAAGCAGCAGTAAAATTCTGCTCTGCAAATGAAGAAGCTGGGACCAAAATGAAACATACGCAGAAAGACAAACAGACGAGCATCGTATAATGTTATGCGTTTACTTTTTAATAAAAAAAAAAAAAGATGCAGACTCAAAAATAATATAAACAACCACATTTTAAAAATGTTACCATCTTCATCAGTCTGAATAATGGTTTCATCACTCTCCTTCCTCCCCTCTGGATTGGTCAGGATCATCTTCAGGCTAACATTAGTGTAAGGGGGCAGGCTTCCCACCAGGTGACGAGGTGCTGAGAAAGGAAAACAAAGAGAACTAATAATTATATTGTCGAACAACAAGCTATTTCAAGCTCATTTAATTGTCACTTTCAGACCTTAAAGGTGCAAATTTAAATGCAGTTTTATCTGTGTGAGAAGCAAATACATGTTTGCAGCAGGTGTTTTATGTCTTGACTATAGAGAATGGATAAGATCACAAGGACTTTTGTGCTACTGATGCCTCAAAATAAATCACAAACATGTTCAACTTTCAAACACAGACTCTGTGCCGTGAATAAGAAAAAAAAGGCAGCAAATAATTTTGTTGTAAATCTTAGCAACCAGAGAGTGGTCTAGCATTTGTGCATGGGAATAAAACTCATTGAGAAATAAATCATCAGAATAATTGGATATTACAGTTCTGTCAGATTAATCAATGGGAAAAAATCAATACATCTCCAGACCATTTAGAGGAAACATAAATAATTCTTCAAATTACATTGGTCTACTAATGTAGAATGACACTTGCAATAGACATAATGATTTAAATGAAATATTTAAATATTGTGCATAGTCTATGCCTAAAACAATGACTCTGCGACTTGTAATAACCACTTCAGAGCACATTTTTAAAACAAAATGCGACTTTTTGGCAATAAACAGAGATGTTTTCTTATCTAGACTTCTTATTAAATATCTATTCTAGTTTACTTCACAGCGCTAAAAACAAGAAATCCTGACACATGAACATATTTTTTCACTGAAAGATCACCTGATTCAAGTATTACCTTTAGGATCCATATCCAAGCAGTCAGCTTTGCTGTGGTTGTTGGCGGTCATGTAATGGTAGCAAATGGTGACATTAAAGGTGTGACAGCGAGTGATGTTGTAACCCAGGGACTCCCAGTCCACCGCAATCAAACGAGCCCTGGTCTCAGCAATCTTCAGCCTCTTGGGTGTACGCATGGGTTCTACAAAAGAGAAGGGAGAGAAGAAAGGTAAACCAAAAAGGTGATAGAAATGGCTGATTGTTCATCTCAAAAAACGCAGTTGTGTTACAAGAATGTAAAAAAAAAAAATAGTAACTGTGTGTTGTCTTAAAAAACATCTTTGTAACTTTGTTACATGAAAAATTGCATTCAAACTTTTAAAAGAAACTCTAAAAATCCTCAGGCTTTCTTTTCTGTGCAGTATGGGATTCAAGCAAATGTTCTTCTTGTTGCCAAAAACAACTAGGTGTGGAGAGCCAACATTTTCCAATGATGACGCATCCAGGTTTGAACAAACACTCATTTTTCTGTGCTGCCTCTCAACCATGTCTCAAATGCAATATCGTCTGTGAGCCATATCTTTGGTTTCCATCCTTTATGTGGATTCAGACTGCTATTGTCAATATAATCTACTTTCCTTCCTCACTGCCCCAGGCTTTAATTACCTTAACTGGCTCATTTAACTGGATCAATAACCCCCCAGCCCTAACACACTCACACACACGCGTGTGCATACAGTACACTTGGAGAAAGGAGTAGAAACTCAAACTCTGTTGATTTATCACTCATGAGTCCACTTCATGCCAAGCAGTTTATTTACAAGGATGACTATCAGCTTTTGGTTTTACTGAGCTTCAACTGCAGACAAGGCTAAAATCTTAAGGAAATGACTGCCAAAGACTTTTGAATCTAAGTTTTTGAAATATTTGTCCAAGTAGAAAAGATATCATGCTGTCAAGAAGCATGTAATTAGCTGTGGCAAAGTAACAATGGAAAGCCTTTGCCTCTCAGACAGAAGTGACCACTTGATCAGCAGGCATAAAGTATGATGAAATCTTCTGCAGAAGGGAATGTCATAAGAAAATGCAAGGATTATCTTCTGAGTTTACGGCGACTCAAAAGCAAATCAACTGTACTCACACTGCTGTGTGGATATATTCTGTTTTCTCTGTTGCCTAGTGTGTGACTTTCTCTATTATGTAAATATTTGCTGCAGAACTGCTAAAAAAAGGACAAGTTTTGCAAATTTGTCTCTTTTAATTCTCACATGGGTTTTTTATAGTCCAAGTTCAAGGATGTTGAAGCAACAAGTGGATATGTCAAATATTTGATTGTTACGTGTTTTAACCCACACAATTCATAACGCTCTCCCCCAACATCAGGTTATTGAATCACTTGTATTTCAAGTGCATCACGCAAACAAAGAGGATTGACGTTTCTGGGAAAAATCTAATTTCACCAGGACATTACAAGAGGTTTTTCCACTAGTATCAAGACAGATTTGCTGGAAGACCTGGATTTCATTAAGGGGTCTATCTGTGAAAACTATAGGCAGAGAAAAGCGTTAAGCTCCTAATAATGCTAAAATAAACAATTTTATAAATTGATTGTGTGGCGATATGACTCTTGCCATTATTTTGTAACAGTAGCATCTTTACTTATGCTTATGTTTGCGCAGTGTGCTCGCTTTTGAGGACATAACCAAACCGCGAGTTTTGAATAGTATCAATACATCAACGTTTTGGCATTGCTACTGCTGGTTTTGTCTCGGAGAACACATGACTCAAATCCATTCAGTGATGTTTCTGTGCTGCCAGATAATCACGTCTCTGCTATCAAACTAAAAATGTGGCCGAAAGCGGTGAAGTGGAACGCTCTGTTACCTGGAGGGGTGGGTTGAACTGTCTCAGTTGCATCTAAAGAGACCACACCAAAGCGAGTTGTTCTGAAACCCAGTTCAGAACAGGGGTAAAAGAGGCGCCTGTGGAGCTACCATGACAAGAAATTCAGACCAAAGCATTGCGGTTCCACTTTATGTAAACCACAACTGAATGATTTAAATGAGGAAAAAGAAGGCTTGAAAAGCACATGTCCACATTAAACAACATGCATGTTTTTGTAGCGTGGGAGGAAGCCAGAGTACCCAAGGATCTTAAAGTATGACTAAAATCTTAAAATTAGAACATGAAATGTTGACAAAGATCAGCTGCAATTCTTGTAATTCTCTTGTTCAATAAGTTATACATTTTTTGAGAACTCATAAATAAAAACAGTTCACAATAAAGGTAATTTTAAAAACTCCTCCTTGTCTTGGCCAGTCTTTTTTTGACCTCCTTTCAGAGGAGACAACACAAGGACACAAACTAGTTGTTTCCTCTTGACAACCCATTATCTACCTGTCACTCACACACACTGCCTCTGAAACTGGCCGTACACACTCTTGCACTCGGTTATTACCCAAATACACACTCACACTTACAGTTGCGACAAAAATAAAGATTAAATCGAGGTTTGTGTGTCTGTGTGCTCACCTCTCTTAAAACTCACCATAAGAATTTGTTGTCAAGGGCAAACACAAATGTTTCAAAGCTCCAACCACACACTCACACACCAAGAGTACATTACAATAATGATAGGGTTGCTACACCATTTCAATAGAAATATTTTACCAATAAAATGATAAGAAATGGAAAAAATATTAAAAGGAGACGAAAGGTTATGCAGGCAATTCTCTGCCGAGCAAATATTATTCATGTACTGTGTGTGCACTATTGGGTGCTAATGGCGGAAAGGGTCATAACATTTCATTCTGGCTTCAACCAGTTATTGGATGGCTGACATTTAAATAGAGCAAGAGGGAAAACTCCTGCTTTCTCCACCTGACTCACTCTATTTCTGTCTTCTACTCATTTGTCTCGGGTCTTTTTTCTGTCTGTGTCTGTTAAAATCAATACCTGTGATCACTCCCATAAACAGCACTGCTGAAACGCACATACATACACACACACACACTCACACATCAAGCAATGTAATAAGTAGCATTGATCTTTTTTGGTCTCTTAAAGCCATTGCTGCATCAAGAGATCAGATGGTGACCATCTCATTTCTCTGCAGTGAGATGGTCACCAGCAAGGAATTAAAACAAAATATGAGCAGATGTTTGTGTCATGCAAACACTCACATATATACCTACATGCAATTTCAAAACAAACAAACAAAAAAAGATTTATTTGCAACTTTTAGAAGTTGAACCCTTTCATGCATAGTGGTCACTACAGTGGACAGCTGTCTAAAAGCCAATTTCTTGTGCTTCTTGTGGATTTTTATGTTATAAATGCACACAGACCACTGAAGTGGACACTAATGCATCATAAAATACACTATCAACTACTGGCCATCAGCTGGAAATGCAAGAAATAATTTTTTTTTAAATCCAATATAGCCAACAGACAAAAAAAGCATGCCGACCAACCCGGTCCCTCCTTCTACTGTAGACGAGATTTACAGGTAAAAAAAATATATATTGTGACATCAGATAACCCCTAGAAAACTATACTAATGATGTATTTTTCAAATAACTTTGTATTTGGAAAAAACTACAATTGATCACTTAAAACATTTTTTTTTTTTTACAATTTTTCCCCCTACCTTTTTGTTATGCCTTAAGAAAATCAAAATAAATTTGGAAAAAAATCCTGACACAAAGAATCATAATTCATGCATGAAAGGGTTAATTCACTTTGCAGCTACAACATACTTTGTGTTGGTCTGTCACACACAACCCTAATGAAATGTATCAACGTTTGAGATTGTGACTTGATAAAAGGTGAAAACGTTAAAGAGGCACTGATATTTTTTGCAAAGTACTGTATGTATCCACAACCCACACACTCATTTCAAAACCCAATTCTCATCCTAACCCATAATGCACTGCTGCTTATCTCTATTTACTGTAGGTGGTAAAAGCAGGCAGAAAGGTGAGCAAAAAACGGACAGACAGAAAGCAAGAAAGGAGGAGGGAAAAGAGAAAGGGAGAAAGAGATAGAACGAAGTGAAACTGTGGATGGAGTGAGGGACAGATAAAAGGAGCCGAGCGCAGAAGATGAGAAACGGGGAGAGAGAGAGAGGTGGAATGGGTGAGAGACGATAACTAGTTTGGAAGGTGGCCAAAGTCAAATGGGACCAAATCCAAAGGCAAACCACAGAGCATGCCTTGTCCCTTTCCCCTCCTCCTGTAGACTGACAAATGGCTGGATTCATGTTGAAACTAAAAGGCTTTGTTCTTCACAGATGGAGCTTTGAAAACAACAACAATACCAATAAACACTAACAATAACAGCAAGGACTGAAAGCTTCATATCAGCAGAATCCAGAGGTGGGAATTAAAGCATGGAAAACAAAAGCAAAGGAAATGAAACTAAATGAAATTAAACTACGCAAATGGGAACACAACCATGCCTCTCAACATGAAACAACAGAAAGCCAACAAATAAACAGCTACACCGTCAAATTATACAGAAAATAGGGAAGATCAAGGAAAACGCAGAAAAGAAAGAACAGGCAGAGAGAATGGACAGGAGGGGGGCGGAAAAGAAAAGGTTGAGAAAAAAATGTTGCAAAATTCAAGTTAATCTGTCCAATTAGTTCCTGGTAATCCTTTCACTCTCATGAGGAAGACAAATGAAACTGACTGCATCCAATCAGTCTCTGCATGTCGGGTGGATGTTTGTGTTGCAACCGAGTGCTTTTCAGTTGGAGGCTAAATCAAATATGATTTTAACTTGGCACCACAAAAGTTAAAATTAAAAAAATTTACTCTAGAAATTATTTTTTGACAAACAAACTACAAAAATTGAGACTTTGTTGGTTTATTTCTTAGATTTCGTTTTTGTTTGTTTGTTTGTTTTCCCGTTACTCTCAAGGCTAGTTGTTATTGAGGAGTAAATAGATTTGGCATATTCAAATGGGCAATTTGCAGTGTATAATAATGATTGTATTTACAATGTTAGTATTAGTTCAAATTTTACAGTAGTTGCCATGAAGACAACCCCCATTAGATAAGTGGCGTCATGTTTCGATGCATGATCATTTTGATTTACACTAATAGCTGCTGTCCTTAAATATTGGAAAAGGGCACAAATATGGACTGATTTTCTGTTCTTGATCTAAAAATTTATATTTTTTGTTTTTGTCCATATATTCAAATAATGCAGGTTGTACAACATGCATCATGTTACAGCTCCACAAAATATTGGAGAATATAAGGTGTTCAAAACACCAATATGTGCAATATTCATAGACTTTTTAAGAGTGCAATAATTTTTTTTCATGTTTATGAAAAAACTGACCCAGTTGGACTGAGTCCTATCACAACAGATGCTCACACTGAGCACAAAGGACATTGCCCAAAATGCTAAAGGTCACATACTGTAGGAAGAAAAAGAAAAAAGAGAATAGGCCAAATTTAAAACTGATATTGGCTATGTCTACCAATATTATCATAATTACAAAATGTTCTTACATTGTTCAGCAATATATCAAATTATGTTACATATGTGCCATCTGTTTTGTTTCTTGTGTATGTGTAAATGTGTCTTTAATCTGACCATGACCAAGAGGTTCCACCAAAAAAACAGCAACAACAACAAAAAAGGCAGTCAGGCTTTGGATTAAAAGCCACTTCATCATTTTCTGCACTGGCACAAACACACATGCTGCACATGGATTCAATGCTCTTCACATCAAGTTGATTATTTTCCACCCTTCAGACAAGAGCAATATATTACCAAAGAAGAAAAATCGAGAAAAGTCAGCGTGTAGTGAAGGATAGAGCATCAAAAAGGGGTAAAGATAGAAAACTAAGAAACGAACGTGATGAAAATAGATTTAAACATAAAAAAGAAGAGGAAGGGATCTCTCATCACATCAACTGCTCAGCAGAGTGTGTGACATCTCCACAGGATTTTATTAACTTTATTGGTTTTTAATTAAACAGTCTTTCATACAGTGGCATGTTGAGCCTTTTGCCTGACAATTGGGCACAAGTTTGTCTGTACAAGTGTGTTCCGGTGTCTTCCACATATAAAAGATCATATTCTGCAAACTACAGGTGGTGGGATGGGAACTTAACGAAACAGAAAAGCAAAGGAATCATTACCATTTAAATAACATTTCTGCTCCGTGTCTACAAACGTACTTAATAAAATTCTGAAGGTGTACATGAATTTGCATGTGTGTGAGTAGAGCCTCAAAGAGATGAAGTAACAAATAAAAAAATATATCTTTTTTAATAAAAATAGAATAAGCAGAGCTCAGCGATAATATTCGCTTAGCATCATTACTGCCTGATAACTATATTTACTGAATACTCATTTAAAACAAAGACAGACTAGATTGTGTACAAAATGTTATTTCATATACCCTGGCAAAAGCAAAGTGGTTCATACATATTTTTTAAACTGGGTGATGCAGATGAAAATGTGCTGTTAATGATAAGGAGCTTTAATATGTGTTTATTTTGCTTCCTAGCTGAGAGTTAAATGAGAATGCAGCCAGAAGCTGGTTAGCTTAGCTTGAAGGCTAAAACAATGGGGAATAAATCATTTCACCAGTTTCATTAGCTACATGTGGAGAGTCATGGCAGTTATTGCACCCTGTCGAGTAAATGTTTGCAACATTAGTTGTCATAAAACCACAATGTGTCATAATGGAATAGATACACAGTATATCATGTTACAACTACAAATCTTCATGGAATTAGAATTTTATTCTGATAGACGAACGCAAAGATTTGCAGAATTGTTAAGTGTAAAGTACATGAGGAATACTTTTATAAACGTGTGAAAATAATGTTAAAGTATGACATAAAATAATACTTTATAGAAAGACTGTTATGCAAAATCAATCATCTAATGTGAGTCTTAAGTTGTATGTCTCTAGAGCATGTTTAAGATTTAATTTTGTTGTATCTTGTGTTGTGGCGTTATGCTTTGTCTCATGGTGTTTGTCTACCTGCTTGTTATTACCTACTTGGTGATATGAACACAGGGGTTGGTATGTGGAAACACATCTCCCCTCCAGGACATTAAAGTCTAAAAAGTAAACTCCCTCTCCATTATAAGGTCTTTGCAGCCTCCCACTGCTTGCCTTCCATAGGTTGGTCTGCATTTGGTTGCATCAATATCCTCACCAATTCTTTTCAACTTTCTTATGTCTGGTTTAAGAAAAGCATCCCCCCAGAATGATAATCCCATCACAATGGTTCAACTTTGGTTTAATGAGTAATTTTACTTTTATTCATTTGCATGTAGGTAAAAAAAAAAACAAGTTTTTATCTCCTCTGAGAAGAGTGTTGTCTTCTGCATGTTTGTGTTAGCAATATGTGGATGTGTTTGCATCTCCTTTAGCTACCTACAAATAGTACGTCTTGGGGCTTTCTTTAAGCAATTAGTTTCTTCTGCCTCTCTAAAGGTTAGATTTAGGAAAATATGACTAAAAAGTTATCCTGTCAACAGAGTTTCTGCCCGTGCAGATCGCTACATCTCCTCTGGCATAACCAAAGGTTCTCTACTGTGTGTCTCATTAATGCTCCTCTTGTCATGCCTCTGAGTTTAGTTAAATATCTTGATAGGTTTGAAGATGTATCCATCCTTTATCAGAAGATGGATTCCAGGTTGCCCTTTGAGATGTGTGGATATTCTTATTTAGTGCCATTCTGCTTTAAATTACTCCAGCAGCTTATCTGTGACATGTCCGGTGTGGCATTTGTTTTCAGCACTCTGGTAAAACAAACCTTTACAAACAGGTAAATGTTTGTACCAATTATAAATTGGGATTTAATTTATCGATATGTGAATGTTTTATTGTATTGGTCTATGACCTAAAGTATATATTATTTACTTTGATATTTATGGTTGAATGTAATAGAATGTGTGTATCTTATTGCAGTGATCTTAATATGTTATTTTTTATTCCATGATAAGTAAAATATCCATTTGCAATAAGGGTGGGCTGCTACCAAAATTCTCACTATGCATCAACAATAGTCTTTCCTTGTTGATTATCACTCAAATAATTAGTCAGATCTTATTTAAATTAAGATTTGACTTTATTCTGTCCCAGCACATTGTCAGAATAACAATAAATCTGAGTCTTTAATGTGGAAATGTTCCACTTGGAAGAGTAGTAAGAAGATTAATTTCCTCTTCCTGTTAAACAGGAAGCTGCTCAATAGATGAGTCGCCTGAACAAGTCTATGACTTCCTCTTTGTCAATAAACAAGAACAGACGCACACGCTCTCATTCAAATTCATTCACCAACTCACACACACACATACACATACGCAGAGGGGTTGGCAGACATCAGTCAGGCCCTGTGGTTATGAGTTTTCATCTCTTTCATTTTCATTCCCCAGTTTCATCATTCTCTCGCCTCCTGCTCTCTTGCCCCACTCTGATTCTCTTTTCTCTTTCTTTCCCAGCCTTATTGTTTTTCATCATATCATTGCTCTCTTTTTCTGTTTTTCATTCAAACTCATTGCTTTTATTTCTGTCTCTTTCTCTTTCATATCAACCTTTTTTTTGCCCATGCTGTCTCTCTCCCCCAGGCTAGCTGTGTTTATATTTCAGTCGTTTATTTCTACAAATGTCAGACAGTGTTTCTGCCCTCCGTCTATTGATCCACAGAGAACGAAGGAGATGAGGAGAGGGAGGCGCAGAGAAAGGGTGGAAAGCCAATGACTATGAAAGAAGGGGGGATATGTAGAGGGAGGAGCTGCTAAAATAAGTAAAAACATGAAAAAAACAGTCCAGGAGTGAAAGAAGAAAAATTTCATCTGACTTTACCGCCCTCCTCCTTTCCTCTTAAATTTAGCCTCTCACTACATACTATAGACACTGCATGCATACTCTCTGTTCAAATACCTTCCCCTCCAAAGAAAAATCTAAAACAAAGGGCAGCAGTTGAAAGAGTCAATAAAAACCAAGGACTTTACAGATAAAGTCTCGTTTTTGTGAGAGTTTTCATGCATAAAGCTTTTAGTTTACCATGCTATCTTTGCCTTACCTGCACATTTGGTGCGAGTGATGAGAGGCGGTCCTGGTTTTCCTGTCCCTCCCTCTCCTGGTCTCGTCAGTAACACTCTGATCTCATACTCTGTGTCTGGGTCCAGGTGCCATAACTTGTAGTTGGGAGAATTCACAGCATGAGTCTCAGTCCAGGTGCCTGACGTCATCCGGTATTCAACCTGAAGATAATAATCAAACAAAAAATTGTACTCCTTTCTCAAAGAAAATGTTAGTGTTTCAAAACTTATTATGCACACTTCTGTTAAATGCTAATACAGCTTGATTTGTACACATAGGTACAAGTGAATGCTTCGAAATGATAGGTTTTCTCATAAAGAACACACCTCTTTAAGTATAATGGGTCCATCACCAAATATAGAATTAGCATTGAGCTGAATCAGCAGGTATGTAGGGCCGACACCAAGCAGCTGGGGCGGAGCAATGGGGTGAGGGGGCTCTGAGGAGAAAACAAAAGAACAGCAGGAAGTTTAAATGTGCTTCCAAAGATGGATTACAGACTATAACCCAATATTACAATGTTATAATATGAAACAATAGCAAAAATAGTAATAATTATTATTTCTAATTGAATACATTAAGCTAGCAATGAAATAACGTGTGTGTCAAGAACTCAATACTGTTGGAATACCTTGACTTTGCAAAAGAGCGATGGATACTTGTCATTTCTGTTCTGGTACATCCTCTGATAAATTTCAAATCAAGGAGCTTTGCTACATTCAAACCTGACATGCCTGCTTATCCCTACACCAGCATCTACCTGCAGGCTCCGATTCTTGGGAATGATATTTACCCTTCGCTTCCCAATATCTCTGCACAAATGCATTCTGCAAGGAGTGAGGAGGTTAGAGCCTACAGGCCATAATGTATGTTTACTTGTGAGATTGTTGTTGGGATGTGTGCACTCATTCAAGCAGGAAACCGGAATGTTAAATTGGAATCAGATTGACGTGAGGAGAAATTTCAGAAGCAGGCTATTCCTCTTTAGCTTCATCTCATTATTTATATGAATTTCACAACATGAATGTCTCAAAAATGTGAGAAGTATCATTATTGCAATGACTTCCCCTTTCACTAATTGCATAGATCACACAGTTCACACTGTTTCCAGTTAATAAATTGTGCTTATTTTTACATGAAAATGACTGTGATGATCCGATCAGTGTAAAGTGTGACACTTGTCTGACTGACAGATTAATCTGCATGACACATAGTCATACATACATCAATACATGCATTAATCACTCCAGCCGTGCATGGACCGCAACCTGCCAGGCAACCCGTAAATCACAGAGATTTATCTCCAACACACATCCTCAAGTAGGAAACATCACTTTCTGCATGAGGACAGGAAAAGGTCCTATTTTTTTATTTTTTTAATTCCATGTCAGATATATCAAAGTTATCAAAATTAAATATGAGCACCTGGTATTACTATGTGCGTTTGCTCCAATATTAGTCATATTTTGCATTGTTGACGCCTCCTCCTTCCTTGTGTGAGTGTGTGTTGGCAATTTTTTGTGTGCTGAACGTGGCTGTCAGCAGGGTTCATGCTGGGAAGAGGCTTTTTTAGAACAGATAAAATAGTGAAGTCTGACAGCACATGCAAACAGACACACACGTGTACAAACACACACACACACACACACACACACACACACACACACACACACACACACACACACACACACACACACACACAGACGGATGGAGCTGAATCCAGATAATGAACGTCGAAGTGACTTCAGAAAACCAACAACGTCAACAATATGTCAACTAGCAACACTATCAAGTAAACAAAGTAAACAACTAGATGATTGAGGATTAGATAAAGAATTGAAGTGAAGACTGAATGGTGCATAATTCTAAGAAACTGGGTTCTTGTTTGTTTTTAGCTTGGATATTAAGTGAAATACACAAACATTATAAAGTGTCCCACTTTAAGGTCTATTAAATATATAAATGATAAATAACTAATATAACCTAACTGGGTCATTAAGTAACTCTTGAGGGAAAAAACAAAAGCTGGTTTGAAATGGAAAATTTTCTCTTTTTCTATTCAGTCCCTTGTCATTTGTACAGTCGACCTAAAAAATAACAACAAATCATCAGTAGCATAATTTGCAATATCTCATGGTGGGTTTGTTGACACAAAGTTTTATATTATTAATCACATGTGTGAACTG
The DNA here is from genome assembly GCA_903067075.1 of Micropoecilia bifurca. Classification (NCBI taxonomy): domain Eukaryota; kingdom Metazoa; phylum Chordata; class Actinopteri; order Cyprinodontiformes; family Poeciliidae; genus Micropoecilia; species Micropoecilia bifurca. Next base: position 9,435 of record CAEGAF010079726.1, on the reverse strand, counting down.
TCTAATCATTTTTCAGGTTTTTGGGTCGAATGTAAATGATAATGACAAAACTGATGAACATGGGGAAAAGCTCAAATGAGTGTATCAAACCTGACCTGATCTATAAAATCAAAAATTAATGTCTATCATCCTATTCCAGAAAACTTAGCAAGAAAATACATATATTTATATATCTACAAATTTGCAAGAGGACGCCGCATTATAAGCTTTATAAAGTGATATTAACACCAAAAAACATAAAGTAAGAGGGCATGCAAAAATATAATAATTTGTGACTCGGACCCATGAGGCACGTTGTGCTTTGCTGACCATCATCAGCAACCTTGTCAATAAGGTTTAGCTTTCCCAAACCGCTGCCAACATCACCAGGAAACTCGCTGCAAGACATCTGACCCGGGAAAAAGTGAACATAGGATTGTGTAAGTGTTGCAACAACAGCAAACCGTGTTAGAAGGCTTTCTATAATGCCTGGAGCTCCAACTGTCACTGCTTCTTGAAAAAGAAAAGAAAGAAAGAAACTGGTTTTTGTGCATCTGTGTGTGTGATTGGAGCAGAAGGCTTTTGGAAGAAATAATTTAGTGATTTGGAAGAAATGGACGTTCTTAGCTCATTCTTAGCTCATGGTCATGTGTCAAGGTTTGTCGTATGAAAATCAACACAGCAAACGTGTTCGTCCTCGTTCGCTTGTGTGACAGTAATACTGCTAGAGATTTTTAGGCCATCAGTTGTGCGTAATGCAAGCTGGCATGGCGATGTGTGTATGCGTGTGTGTGTATGCGTGTGTGTGTGTGTGTGAGCAAACTGCAAGCCAACATGATGATGCACTCTGTCACAGTGGGAACCAGAGGGCACGGCTTTATTAGACCTAGCCTCTGACCAAACTTAAAGTGACACACATATACATACACACACTACAACGCGCAGTCGGACTCCCTTGTACTTTTCCTGCTGTTTATTCACAATAAAACTTGGAATGGCAGGACTGCGGCTTGCCATCATTCATCCATCTGTGTTGGAACTGTAGGCTTAGGGCTTCTGGACAACAATACAGTTTTTGTTCGTGCTGAAATATATTCATAGTTTAAAACTTGCCTCAAGATATTTTACCCATTTTGTAATCTTTTAATTGCTTCATATCACAATTCTGGAGAGTGGGTTGCCAAACAAGATTAATTAAATGTTGTAACATTGAATGGTGATGGTAAAAATTAAGGATGTACAGGATTGCAATGCTACTGTTATTACAATGTGTTCACCACCTTATGAACCTAAGTGTCTTGGTTACTAAGATCTATTTCACATGTAGGAATAAATATAGAAAGTCCAGAAAACTGCTGTAATACATTTCTGGCAGGTGGGATTGAAGGCATAACACCTCAAATATTGTGGACTGCCAAGTATTGCATCCAGGCTGTTCTTTGCTAATGTGATATTACTGCATACATCAATGCTGCCATAATGATTTAATACATATTTAATTAGCCATTCTTCATAGACAGGTTCCATGCAGACGCTGGATCATCTCTGTGTCAAAAGCGTGATATTAACTAATTTAATACAATTATCAGGCTTGAAACCTGGTTGAGAGTTCTAATGTCAAATGTTTAAAACACACACAATTTTTTGCTTCTCCATTTTCCTCTTCTTCATATTCTTATCTTGTACATGACTCTTCACGTAATACCCCACTTTGCAGCGCTCTCTCACTGGCCTCGATTTCATAATAAATACATTTTAACGAGTAAAATGTTCAAAGAAAAAAATTGTACCATTTCAGCTCGAACATGTCCATATTCATGGGCGTCATCGTCCGGCAGGAGCCTTAAATCTCCAACACGCGTGTGTTTTAAGAAAATAAACATATTCCCTGTTTCTTTGATTTCTATCTGGCTCTCATCCCCCATCTCATCCCCAGCCTGATATTTTTGATTTCTAATAAATAAACATGAGACTGCTCTCCTTCCACATGCATACTCGACTCGGGGTTTCCGTTCTTTCACTGTCTTGTCTTTCTAACAACAATATTAACAATAACCCTCAAAGCTGTAAAATCCTCTTTGGTGGCTGTAAGCAGAAAGCAGCGCCATCTCGAATGAACCTCGACTGATGTTTGTAGATTGCTTCTCCTTTCCAGTTTAGACACACGGCTCCTGCCGTGCAGATCCCTCACCCCTCTCATCTTCGCCTTTTCTTGTTTTCAGAAATGACGTTCCAGATAAATAAACAGTAGCCACTTATTTATTCTTAGTAAATCCACAAATGCGTTGCCAAGCCTGGCAGATTTTGTTGATCAAAAGAAAAGAACAAATCGATTTATTTCCAGAGGGAATTGGAATCCACAGTCACGGCAGAAATGGGGTCAAGCGACACAGACAGCTGAGGCCTCGCCACCGGACACTGCAAGCGCTCCATTATGTGAGGTAGATTATTTAATATTCATATTCACGATGCTCGCCTCAGCTTTGATTTGTTATTTCTTCCTCCTCTGTCATCTTTATGCAGAATAATAAATACGGCTCCGCTGTGCTGTTTACATATTCGGACATGTTCTTCATTCCGATGTAGATATCTTTCGGATAATGAGCCGACTATTTACATTTAACTTTTTCCACCATCCTCACACTTCCCTTTACTCCCCCAGCCCCCCGTTCCTCCCCCACCCTTTAACTGTCACTGCCAGATCATTCTCCCCAAATCTCCTTCTCCTTTACCCCCCTCTCACTCCACCCTCCTCCTCCGTCTCTCGCTGGGAGATGAATTGAATATGTAAGCCATTGAAAATGAATGAATAAAGCATCCCATCTCAAACACACATTGGTGACACCTTATTAACCACATGTCAGAAGCACATGACAGCTAGGGCCCACACACAGTTTCCTATCCACACACACCCGCCCACGGCCCACACATGTGCACGCAGACAACAATGGAGTTAACTCTCACGATGACGGAGTGAGTGCACACACACACACACACACACACACACACGTGCGCGCAAGCATACACGCACGCACACACACACACACACACACACACACACACACACACACACACACACACACACACACACACACACACACACACACATTCAGCCACAAGACTGGCAAACATGGATCTGCATAAGCTCACATGAGCTCTGCTCATTAGCAAATGTTGTGGTAATGACTGACATTTAATCAGTCCGACTCAGAGGAGCTGTACTTGATTGGTAAGGGAATTAGACATTTGAAGTTATAAAAAAAATAGTCATTTAAGATTTAAACAATGTAAATTAATCAAGCAAAAAAAGATAAAGGGAAGACACAAACCAGTTTCTAAGATATTCAGGTGATAAGCTGAACAGTGTATATATCTATATTCTATATTGTGCAATGAACATGATTAAGATCATCTTATTGGTAACAATGTCAAGAAAAAAAAAGTACAATGTGCATGGCTCATGACTGGTTTTCAGGCTAACGGTTTTGTAATGAGTAGGCATGCGATGTTCTGAGAATTTCATGGAATAATAACCTGAGGTAAAAAAATACCACCTGCGATACTGTGAAACAGTACCGCAGTAGCAGAGCAAAGATTGAGAAACAACAAAAAAGAGCAAAAAACATAAACAAAACAAATTGTAAAAATTCTAAGTATATTACTAAAATAATGTATATAATATTAATTTATTGTTATTTGATTGAGTTAGGTAAAAATCTACAACTGGTTTACAAGCGGTCATGTTTATTGTGTAAAATATTTAATATTTTTATGCTGTTTATCTTACATCAGGGGTCCAAAAAGGGTTAGTTTTGTTTTAGAAAGTGAGTCATTTCAAACCTTTCATTAATAGTGATGATAATCTATTACAGATAATGAAATGACTCACACGCTTTAAAGCTAATGGTGTGGATTATTTTTTATGTAGTGTATTTTTCGTCCAAGTTCAATCCTAATCCTGTTTTTGAACTGAAAGCTTGGAAAATGGTTGTACATGTGTGGTGGTTTGGTTGGGCTTAATGGGGGTCATATTATGTCAATAATTGATTTAACCTTACAGATGAGGAAATTCTACATGCACCAAAAACATTTCTGAATATCTCACCTCTCACAATAAGAGCCGCAAAGTTAGACACTCCGGAGCCACGCTCTGACTGGGTGACACAGCGATACAAATCCTGATCCTGATTAGTGACTTCTTTGAGGTGGAAGGAGGCAGCAAACCGCCTGTGGTTGATGTTTTTGGTCTGAGCCACAGGAATATCTTCTCCAGTTTTTCTCTGGAGAAGAGAAAAAACAAGCAGATAAATCACATTCTGCAGGGGCCGGGTAGTTTAAGTGAGTTGATCAAGGTCACATGTCAGTACTGGGCCGCACAAACCAGCACACGCACACACTCTCAACCCCTTCTGCCTCACCAAAAGCAGGTTTGAAGGTCATAACTACAATGGAGCAATAATGAAATCAGCAGCCATTAAACTCTTAATCATGTCAGCTGCTAGATGTATGGCTTACAGTGAGTGAGTGTGTGTGTGTGTGTGTGTGTGTGTGTGTGTGTGTGTGTGTGTGTGTGTGTGTGTGTGTGTGTGTGTGTGTGTCTAAGTGCACAACTCTGACTTTAGAAATTATATTTGGACATATCTCTATAGAATGTCACTTTTAGCAAACCATGGCATGTGTTTCTATTATTTTATCTCTTACATCTTCAACTGTTGAGGATTTAGTCATTACAACATTACAAATTTATGGATGTTGAATGAAGTTTTTTGCCCATGAGAAGCTTAAGGCTTTCTTCTGTGTGAGTGTAGTAGGTTATCCAGAGCTATTCATATATTATGCTGCTATAGGTTGTTGAGAGACACTTTTTTCATCATTCTGCTCTTTTCTACTCTCCAATTATGGAGTAGAAGCATTTATTGCTGCTATTAACTGCATGTAACGTCTGTTTCTGCTAACCGTAGAAGTTACGTTAAAAGGGTCTTTCCTTTCCACTATTGCCAGATGTTGCCTCTGCAGAGTTATCAACTCACTGCAATCAACTGTCACCACATCTTCATTAATGAATGGAAGAATTGCTAAAATCTCACTGACCTGATGCAATCGGTAAGGCTTTCTTAGGGCAAACTTTTTCCAAATTGGGATAACTGTCCTTAACTGACTTAACTGTATGCATAGAATGTATACAGTTAAATTTATGTTATGTATATAAAACTGCAGTGATCTGAAAACTGCACTGGATGTGTTTGTTTTATAAATAAACTGAATTTAATTAAAACTGCAACTGTCAAGCCACCAACAGGACAAAAAAAGGATCTCTTTAATCTCACACAATAAAGAAAATATCAGTTCTGTGTTTTAATGCCTAATATCTGCATATCTTTACATGTACAAATAAAATGTTATTTTTAAAAAGCATTTTTAAAGGGTAAAAAGGCACACATGCACAATATCATACCGATGGAAGATAAGAACAAAGACAATAAGTAAATCATGTTTTATTTTCACCCTTAGGGAAGATCTGCATGAAGTCTAAAAATAAATTCAGCCTCTAATGAAGTACCACAATTTAATACTGAAAAAACTGCTGCAGCTCTACAATAGTAAACTTTGAAATTTGTTTACTATTCTCACCAATGGGAAAACAAACCTGTGTCCTCATCCAGCATTGTTGTGGCAGTTTTAGTTGTTTCTACCATTTTAATTATTGCTCCAAAGATGTGTACTGTAGGTTCAGTATGGGAACAGCGGCGTGTGTCTTCATGAAGATCAACACACAACTGCCTCGCTTTAACGCAATGCTGTGTTGTCCTTCTCATTTTAAAGGGTGGCTGAGAGAAACTGCAATCGTTGACTTAATATTTCAAATTCCTCAACTTAAAAAGGTACATTTGGGAATGTATTTCAATAAATTTATTTAATAGGAATTGCAAACAATAATTTGTTTTTAGGTGAAGACTCCAGAAACACTTGAAGCGCTGAGAAACAACTTTATTAGGAGATTCGCTGAATCTCCTAATAAAGGAGATAATAATAATCTCCTATTATTAGGAGATTCAGTGAATCTCCTAATAAAGTTCTTTTAAAGTTGGCTGAATTCGGTGCCAGACACAGCAACGTAAATTAAATAGAAACAGAAAATGTATGAGCTTTTACACATGAGGTGCTATTAAGTGTGGAGTGTACTGTACTTTTTGATTAGTCTGCAACTAATCTGTTAAATGAGAAAATAACTGGGAACAAAAGAAAATATATGTTATATAATTTCAGTACACTATTTCCAAACAAATTGTTAATTTTTCATAACTTAAAACTGAATTAAACTGAACGGAATTCTTGAATTAAATTATTCTTCAGGTAAAAGTGTTTTACTAATTCGATAAACCATATAGTCAAGCTACCCAGGTGAGATCCACTGCACATATCAGTAATCTGTGTTATGGACCAAATAAAAGTTCCAAAACATTTTTCATTTAAAAACATAAATTAGTATCAGCGTTGTCAATAAATTGACCGTAGAGGCCACAAAACTGTGTAAAAGCCTATCTTTGTATCTAAGTTAGATGTATGTGGTTATTTTTGCATTTCTATTGATTATATTTTCAGTTTTCTTTTCTAGCCCCCTGGGGAACAATAGAGTTGATCTTGATGCGTTTTCATGTTAGTGTCTGCATTTGAGCTTACCTGTAACCAGAGCTTATTGCTCGATGTGTCTCTTCCTGTAGCGATGCACTGAAATGTGGCATTTTGCCCGGCATTCACCTCCACGTCCCCAAGACGCAGGAAATGAGGGGACTTATCTGAAATTGGGTCAAAGAAATAGTTAATCTCTTATTCATGTGTGTTTTTTTTAATTTATTTGTTTTTGTTTCATTCTATTTGACTGTTGAACGTGTAAATGAGATATCAAACAGCCCAGGTTATTACACCGTATACATTTTGACCCATATTATTTTTTGCAATTAGATTTTATTGGAGTTGGAGAAAATCAAAGCACTGAATTGCCCTGAGGTAAAATAAACATCACATCCAGTATACATAATTTCAGCAGTAACCAAATCTTAACTACAATCCAATGAAATGAAATAAGCTATTTAGACCAAGAAAATGCATTTCGACGATGACGTTTTTATTCTGGTGGTGTGATTGCAATCATAGATTGCATCTCCTACGGTAACTGAAAACCTGCACACAGCCGCGTGTTCATGCAAATGTGCACACACACACACACACACACACACACACACACACACACACACACACACACACACACACACACACACACACACACATGCACACACATGCACATACACATACACACAAACCTGTGTCTAGAAATGCAGCTGTGAGAATGAATGCTTCTACTGTGGAGACTAAGTCCTAATTCCTTTTAGAATACTTGCTCCTTCCACTTAGGAGTCCTGCTGCCTTTAAGGGTCTGAGGATCCTCTTTTTATATTTCCAGGGTTTGTTGTCTGGGGTTACCGATGTGCTTATAACGTCAACCTCTAACAGAGAATGAGAGAGACTTAAGGGATAAACTCCAGGAGGGAAAGGTACAAGACACTTCATTTTTGTGACTTTTAATCAATGAAATGCATTAAGACAACGAATTGTCTTGAAAGATTTCTGCTCCAATCAGACAGATGAGCAAACTACGTTGAAATGGGTTTCTTGCTAACATGAGGACCTTCAAGGAACATGCCTGTGGCCTTAGATTAGCAGACCTCTCTGTTAACAGTGTGAGACTGTCGTCACAACTCTTTTTTGCCTCTAGCAGTGAAGAAACACTCGAGTGAGGAAAGAAAGAAGGGGACCTAGGACGTAGCCAGAATTTAAAATGGATCGTCGCTCCAATCTCTTTCCTGTCAGCGCAGAGACAAGACAGTGACTGTTTGCTCTGTGTGTGTCTTTGCACCGTGTGTGCTTCTGGGTTAAACGGGGGGGAGAAAATGCTGAGTGGTCAGAATCTTCTCTCTCCATGATTGCCCTAATACTGTCTCATTTCCCGCTTCACCCTCTCCAGTTCCCTCTATCTTTCTGTTTTCTTTTCCCACAACCCCTCTCTCCATTTTTATGTCTCTGCTGCTTGTCTTTCTCTTTTTGCAGCATCCGTCCTCTTCTGTGTCACCTTCCTACTTATCTACCCGTTCAGCTGCAACAGAAACCATCCTAGGTACAGTCTAATTAGTGGCCAGAGCTATCAGCTTCTATTCAGCGAACTAGGACTAATTGCTGGCATGATAATGACTCACCGCATGGATAGCTGAGCACCTGAATGTCATCTATGGCGATGAAGCCGGCTTTGCTGTCCGACACTTCTGCTTCAAATATAACCTGAGGAAAGAAGGAGTCAAATTTAGCTTTCATTATCTTCATAATTGTCACTGTAGTTCCACATCAACTATGTGTGTAGGATACATAAAGGAAATAGTTAGCCTATTGTAATCCCACACAGTAGCTTCATAGTGTTAAAAACTTGCAAACAGATGTCTGGGTCATTTTTTTAAAACTGAATTTGTGTTGCCTTGTTCAAATCACTACTGTGTGTGTTTCCAGTATGTAATGCTGCATCAGGATAAGTTCAAACTTTCAGCTTCAAAAATACAAATACAAAAATGAATCAAAAATTAGCATGCAAATGTCCAATCATTTAAATCAGATGAGTTCCAGCAGGGAAACTGAAACAAGCAAGTCTTTGACTTTGGCATTGGCAACATTTTCTTCTTACCTATCCAGCCTGATCAAATACTGACGTTAAATTCAATACTTTTCCAGACTCTACAGGAACTGTCTGATATAGAAGAAAAGAACCAAAGCTCAGTTTCCTCTTTTGTAACCTTCATGTCAAGAGCTGCAACAAGTGCTTGGATTCCCCGCCAGTTTATTATCTGGCTATCTAAAAAGCTCATTCTCCTCATCATTCTTACAATTACTCTCCCAGATTCTGCTGTCACTGTTAAATGGACGTCCATCTCCCTTCGTTCTTTATTGTTTCATCAACATCAATTTCTATTTCCTCACTGATTTTTTTTCCTCTTTGTCTCGCTTGCCATCTGTGTTCCAACACTGTTTGCTCAGTGTGTAGCTCTGTAATGAACAGAGAAGAAAAGCAATGGGAAAGAAAACGAGGCAGCCATCAAAAAGAGCGGCAGAGAGAGAAAGAGAGCAAAGGGGTGAGCAGTTGTTGTCATTCATCACCTCTAAAGGGAAATCTGCCGTGAACTGTTTACCCATAGCTTATCTTCTCTGCTTGTCACAGTCTCCCCCTTTCAGTCTCCCTCCCCTTCCAATCTATCTTTTCTCTCTCACCTATCATCTTTCACTCAGCTCACTGCAGTGCCTAGCAAAAAGACATCAGCGGACTTTTAATACCATCGTCTCAACCTGCTTGACAACCAGCTAACACGTCTTCTCCGCCTTGATTCTCCTGGTCATTTATTGCTCTCCTTTTATATA
>CAEGAF010079724.1:0-40283 GCA_903067075.1 Micropoecilia bifurca | reverse complement strand
ACACACACACACACACACACACACACACACACACACACACACACACACACACACACACACACACACACACACACAGCTTCGCGTGCGAACTTTCAACCCCGACATCCTGAGCTGAAAATGGAAAGGAAGGAGACCGTCGGAGGAGAGGATGACGAGAGAGAGGGAGAGAGAAAAACATTCAGCATCATTATTTTGGGAGCACGTACACACACACACACACACACACACACACACACACACACACACACACACACACACACACACACACACACACACACACAGCTAGAGCAAATGTGAGTAGCTGCCAAAAAGTCTGATGTCTGGCTCTCCACTGGTTTGCATGATTACATGTTCTCCAGTTTGGAGCTGCTGAATATTATAATGCTGATTGGAGGAGGAGGAGAGAGAGGAGGAGTAAAGGATGGGAGTTTGAGGAGGCTTTGGGAAGAAGGAGGGGGGCAATCTGGACTAATCTGTAATGGAGTTGGAAACATAATGTAGCTCCGGCGCTCTTATCGCTGTCGTGCCATGGACTCATTGAGGACAGGAAACACAGCCCCCCAGACACACACACACACACTCTCTCACACACACGCACGCACTGTGAAGCGAGTTTTATAACTAATGAGCAGGAGCTGGAGGTAGCTGTGAGGGCTGCTGTATGTCCAGCTTCAAGGTCTGCTGTGGGTCTCACTTTCAGCCGCCCTGACTGATCTGAAAACTCTGCAGTCAGTCTGACACTTGAGTGGTTTGGGCAGTTTTCAGTAAAACTACATTTAAATACTTTTTACTGGCAGATGTATAAAATGTGTGTAATTTGTGCAGAAGGTTAGTCTACTTTAAAGACTAGACTCGGTTCGGTTGGGACCTAAATTACATTGGTTATATTTTCAGCTGCTGTGATTCTCTTTCTCTCTGCTCTGAGTCAAACCAACCAAACCCTTTCAGCAACCTGTTCCCCTCCTCACCTGTGGGGGCGCTGCACCAAAAACCACTGGAGGATCAACACGAAAGAAGACAATGAATGTAACTTCCTTTTCCGTGAAATGTAAACACAAATAAAGTTGCATCGGTTATTTACGAGACATTTCTACTGTTAGCTCATGATTCTTTCACTTGTTTTGCTTGTATTTACCCAGAATGCCATGCGAGGTAGTCCACTTCCTGTATTTGAAGCAGTCTCTGGTCCACTTGGCATTCACATCTACATTCAAACCACACCAGAGTTCACTTCAACTGAACAGTGAGCCAGGTTTTCAGCTTTCCAAACTGCATTTTATTTATCATATACTCTACAAACACACATTTTCCATGAATACAACAACAAAGCTGCAAGTAATCCAAGAGATGAGTGAACCCAATCACAGCCTATCCTCTTTACTGGAATAACTAGGAAGACTAGTGAGCTGAAATACTAAACACAGTAAGTGAAGAAGAAGAATGTTTATTTGCAACACAATCATTTAAATGACTTCCTGTCAGGAAAACAAAAACCAAACACCTAGTCAGCACATTCCTGAGTCCATTTGCTGCTCAGCCAGTGAAAACCAGTCAACCTTCTGGGAAGTTAACCAGAAGTTAAACTACTCCCTAGATCAGCATTAAGTCCGTCAGTAAAACAATAGTAGCAGCCAGTAATCTACAGATCTATAGATCCACCAGATCACACTCAAACCAACGTGTTGAACATGTTCTTGTTAAATGACTACAGCAGACATGAAAGCCAACCCCAGTGTGAAACACAGGAGGAGCAGATCTGTTTCTGGTTTCCATGGAGACTCTATCAGTTTGATCAGCTGTGTCTGATCATGTTGGAGCTGCAGTCACTCTGCTCGTCTGCGTCAGCGTCCCTCTCTAACACGCTTACAGCAGAGCAGGCCTCTGATAAACTGCTTTTCATTAATGTGGACTGATCACTATCAGTAATCACTGTCCAACTCGCTCACAGCGGTCTCCATGGAAACATCAGGTTTCGGGATTGTTAGCTAACAGCAGCTCAAGCTACACATAGAGACAATGATCACTTCTGAGATCTATCTAATAAAAAAGAATGTTGTTCAGTACTAGTAGAGGAGTAATGTCGGTTCTAGTGATGCTAGTAGATCCGGCTCCTGTACGGAGTGGACCGGGTTCTGTTGGATTACAAGGAATCGGTTCCTCTCCGTCTATCAGGATAAACATGCAGCGGCATGACCCTGTGTGATCAACCGTTTCTAAAATGTGAGTTTCATGCCAAATGTAACAAAACTCAATCCATATAGACGGTTTCCCAGAAGTCTCGGGGATCATCAAGATGTTTTTAGGTAAATGTGGGACGGACCTGTGTGTTCTTCTGGGTCAGAAATGGTTCTGCTCTTGGAACTCTTCTAGGGAGGCCATTTTTGCCCAGTCTCTTTTTAGCTGTTGAATCATGACCTCTGAGCTTAACCGAGGCCTCCAGAGCTTAGAATATGCTTTATCCGTCCATTGGTGCTGATGCTAATGTAATCTCTGCACTATGACTAATACAGCTCCAATTATGTAAAATTGTCTAATACAAAATGGACATTTGTCCTGTCCTCTTTTACATATTGACAGAAACCAAACTGTTTATAGATTTATATTTATAAAGAATATAAATTTTACATATCAAAGCTTAAAAGTAAGCCACATTTTATAGAAATTAGATCATGAATGATGGCACTATGAACATTTTTGTGACAGTATGATTTGGATTACATGACTGGATACAGAGTAATGGCCCCTCCACTTTGTATCTCAATCTGTTCTCTTGCAGCCTACTTCATGCTGTCAGACAGGCCCTACTGTGTTGACTGCTTGATTCTACAAGTCTAGTAAAAATCAGGCTTTTTACCCTGCAGAAGTTATTTTAAAACCACAAGCAAATACAGAATAAACCTATAGGTGTGGCTTTTTTCCTCCAGTAAAGTGGTTTGAAATGAGGTTTGCTGTGATTTGAGGCTTTATTTAACCAAACCCATGTGAGTGAGATTAAAGTGACAGTAGCAGAGGAGAGGTGCTGGCTCACAGCAGAAATCAGACCTGGATGGATTCCTGATGCTCTGACTCTTGGCTCTCAGATGCTGCTTTGCATGTGGGATAAGTTCAGGTGTAAGTGACATTTCCCGGTACCGCCGGGCCGTTTTGCTCTGCTTTGCTCAGCGCGCTGTGGTGTCGCTCTCAAATCTATTGAATCAGAGGAAATCCCAGCCGACCTCAGAAGCTTCCTCCCTCAGCTCAGCGGTGGGCGTAGAAACCAAGCGGAGCTTCCGCAAACTGTCAGCACCAACGGCGCGATAGAGATGTAGCCGCAGGTTACAGACTCTTCGTTTGAACACCGCTTCACAAAAATGAAGAAAATGTGATTAATTTAGCTCCCACCAGTGTGAAGATGGTTTGAGTCGAACCGTTCATCATCGTCGGTTCACCACCAGCAGCAGCCTCCAGCTTTAAAATCCTGAAACGAGCCTGTTGCTTCTCACCAGCTGTGGGCGCCACGAGGCGGAAGTGGTGGCGCCAAAGCTGCCACTGTGGTGAAACACACTCTCCATGAAGGCAGCCGATGGTTCATCATTTCCACTAATGCTGCCTGCTTCCTACCAGAGAGGGACGGCGGACCTACGCTGACAGTTCACAGCTTAAAGGAAGTTAAACCTCCTGAACAGGGAAATATGAGATTTCTATGCAAATGGCCACCTGCCACTAAAATACCCAGATGATTCATCAGGAACTCAGTTAAAGATAAACACGACAACAAATGTCTGCAGCAGGTCTGCTGCAGACATTATATGAAAAATTATATGAAAATATTAATATTAAAATATATTTAAGAACTATTAAAACATTAAAATGAAAGAAATTATCTTTTAAAAAATCTATTGAAATATTCCAATATTCAAACTTAAATAAAGTTAAATTGTTAAAATACATAACATTAAAAACACAGTCAAATATTTCAATATATATTTTTCAAAACTTTATTCTCAAAACATTGAAATATAAGCAGTTAATATTAAATACATATACTACTCAAAAAAATAAAGGGAACACACTACAGGCTGTTCCCTTTATTAAGTGTTCCTTTTATTTTTTTGAGCAGTGTAAATATGCTGCTCATGTAATGTGAAAATTAAATTAACAAAATATTAAAATAGATGTTTTTTTATTTAAAATTATGTATATTTTTAAATATTAGAATATGTATTTTTTAATATAACTAAAATATCATTAATAATTAAAGTGATAATGTGCATATGTACATTTCAGATTTTTTTTTTCTCATTTATGGCAGAAATTAGATGCAAAAACAGCAGAAAAATTATTACATGTTTTCTGCTCCGAAACTAAATTTAGCCTGATTTAAATGATACTATATCAAGTTTGGTTTATTATTATACTAATTGATCTGTTCTTCTTTATTTGTATAATATTTGTTTACAGAGATACGCAAAGCAGCTCCAGGTTTGGTCGAATCATAAAGATCCAATATTTCAGTTTCTCGATATAACAGGTTGGAGAACCACAGGGTTCACTGCTTGGACTAATTCTGTTTTCTGGTGAAATTAGCAGACAAACTCAGAGCAGAGCAGGAGATGAAGCAGCTTCCCTTGTGTAGCTACTGAAACAGGAAGGGTGGGGACAATCTGCACGCGTGCATGACTGCAGTCCTACTACAACGAAGACAAACACCTAGAGACAGCCAAGGGTTAAACAGTGAGATGTCTTACCTGCAGGGTGAGGAGGAAAAGGATCATCAGCCATGAAAGAGAAAGAAAACAAAAAGCATCATTAGAGACGAGCGTGGCTCACATTTCACACAGCAGAAATCAGGTTGTTCAGGTCGACAGGGAGCGAGTTTACATGAACTCCAGTAACCTGACAGAGTCAGGAAGCTGCGTTCTGCCTGAACGCCGTCCTGGCCTCATTTCTGCTTTCTCCTCACTGGTTAGGACGTCTACAACCCTTTGGCCTGGATTCAGGTTAAATCTGACATAAATAAAACACATGCAGACGCCCTCTGACCTGCATGAACGTTTAAACACAAAACCCACTGAAACACGAAGTGTGGGCAGCGGAGTCCAACTACTGGCTTCAAAACTAGAAAAGAACCAAAATATTCACGCTTTACAGGAATGTGATGAATTTTCTCATAAAAAGCCTTTTAGCTTGTTAGCTAATGATAGACACAACCAGACCCAAAACAATCACATTTATTTCATTGTAACTAATCCTTGCATTGTAATGTGATCAGTACAGCAGGAAGCCATCGTCTTCTCCTAAATAGACTTGTTTTGCTTTAAAATTAAAAGTTAGTCGACATAAACTGGTCTAAAAGAGCAACTGGAGAACCAGGCTGTTGCCACGGTAGCAAGCGTGACCATTAGCCTTTCGGAAACACTGGTTTTCCATCAGCAGATTGGAGCGGTGATGGCAGACAGCCGCAGTGGAAAGTTCGCTTTTATCAGATTTAAGAACCACAGAACATAACATGATTTAAAATATTAAGGAAGAAATGTTTCCCAGAAGCAAAGTCAAAATATTGAATGAAAAAATAGCATTTTGAGATTGTTTTTCACACTTTATATGGTTCTTAGGCTGTTTAAAAGCATCATTCCTGTGTTTGGGTTAACATACTGTACATGATTAAATTAGAGCTAAATCCATCTTTAAAACCAAAACCAGCCTTAAAAGGATCCCGTTTTATTCCATCCGTCTAAACGGGACTCCTGATCAGGAATGTCCCACCTTCCGCTCCAACAAGTGTTATTTGCAGATCCCAATTTCTTGGCCCTAAAAATAAACGCTGTGAGACTAAAAATATTTTGGAGGACTGCGGCACACATGGCTGCTGATTGCTGCAGCTGCTGCTCCATGCAGCCTCAATAGGAAACACGTGAGTGTGTGAGCAGCCGCAGGGGGACGGGGAACCACTGCAGCTACGTTTACATCCACAGCTCTGGAGCTGGACGGTGGACAGCGGACATTAAAGGGATAAAACGAAGCGGTTACCCGAGCACAGGCTTTGTTTTGGTGTTTGGAGCCGGCGGCGAGGACGGCCAGTTTGCAGACATGTCTGAACCAGATGGAAGGAGGCGCCGGCTCCTCTTTCATCTGCAGGAGCGCGGTATGTAAACAAGGAGGCGCTGGGGCCGCAGAGCGCAGAGACGCAAGTTTCTGGTTCAGTTGGTCAAAACTTCTGCTCCTCCACAGACTCACTGCCACAAACGTCAAAACACAACCTGTACGGCACCGAGGCTGAAACGTAAAGACTCAAAAAGGGTGTTTCTGAAAGAACGCAACTCCCTGAGCAGTAATTAAAACAAAACTGGAAAAGAATTATATTTTGCCTTATAGATAAAAAAAAACATTATTTTATCTGTAAATATGTTCTACCCAGAACTCAAGTGTCAGTTTTGACTTCTGCAGGTTTCAGCTCCACCTTTTGCTGTTCAGTGATTCGTCATTTAATCCTGCAAATAATCAGCAGATCAGATCTACATGGTATTAATATTTATTCCATTAAATATCAAAACCTCAAGCCTCAGAAAGGCCTGATCTATATTTTTTATTTTTAGATTTTTTTTAGCTGCAGATGTATCCTTTGCTACTAATGTTCACAAAAAGAATGTAAAAAAGTTTACATTTAAAATAAGGAATAATTTTTTTTATTTGAAGTTTTTGTATGTATCCCCAACACTTTATAAAATAATCTTATGTGGTTAAATGAAAAATCTGAATAATTGCTAACAAATAATGGGTAGTTGCAGCTTTTACTGACATCCCATTGAAAGCCTCTAAAACTCAACATGTATCTCAGAGGTTTTCCTATTCAGTCCTTTTCTCTGAACAAACACACTCCTGAGTAAAACTGAGTCCAAACCAGCAGAAAGATCTCTTGCTCAGGCTCACAGGGTTAGCCTAATGCTAATGTAGCAGCCATTGAACAACAGACTGAGCGATGCTTCAGCAGGAAGCTCCAAAGGCTGTTAGTCACCCTGAAGACTCTGGTGTGAATCAGCGACTGTAGATAAGCTGAGTGTGTGAAAGCGCCGTGTGTTTTCTGGCAGCTCCTCGTGTCTTTAGCGATCCACACACACTAGCCCAGCTGCCTATATAAACTCCCATTCATGAGGAGAGAGGCGCGGCAGTCGCACTGCCAGTAATTTTCCACCATAAAAATCCGACCAAACTGGATTCCCTGTCATTAGAACAGCAGAGCTGCTTTCCCAGAACCTCAGCGGCTGCTGGGAGATCCCAGTCAGTCTGTCCCATTCGCTGCTGTGTATGCTGGGAGTGGGACTCTTCAGCAGGTGCATGGTCGACCTGCACAGGTCGGCTTTCGATCAAGAAAAGAGGGGACAGAAGAAAACTGACAGCACTGAAACTCAGCAGCTTGCGCTTCAGTCTACGCTTCTATTTTTCATAAGCATGAAAACCGTGACTGAAGTTCTTCCCTCATATCAGCCAGTTTGGCTGTGAAAAAGACCTACTGTAATCTAATCAGTCGTCCATTACTGGAAAATGTCTCAGAGTTACCTTTGGCTGTACTCAGTTATATAAAACACATCCGTCTCCAGATTATCTAATGAAAAGAAAGCCTCTCTTTGACACATCTGGGTGGATGGAAGGGGAAGTGGAGTCAGGAAGCAGCTTGGTCTTCTGCATCCTGAGTGGACATTTCTGAGCAACAGCTTTCCATCTCAAAACCTTTTCAAAGATAGTAGGAGATTCAAGTCAATATTTAGAAATGTTAACATATATTGCTTTCACTTCCCTACCAAGGAAGTGAAAGCAAACCTCAGATTAGCAGGATGAGATGCAGCTTTTAATTCTGGATCAAAGTAAAACCTTAGAAACATCTGATCACAAATTAGTCTCTGAATACGGTCACGTTCATATCTGCTGAGACGTTTAGTGACCATGACTTAAATTTTACTCGGCTGGGAATTTCTTTTATTAATCGTAAGTATCTGTTTGACAGAACCTAGTAAAGATGTAAAAAATGTACTTGTCAGAAAAATAACAATATATTAAATATGACTAATATCAACCTGAAATGCTTGATGGTGAGACAAAAACAAAGATTAAACAGTTTGGAGGAGCCAGTGTGAGATGTCACTACTATATAAAGCACAGTAGTGGCAGCAGCATGCTGTGGACATTCACCTCAATTCAGCAACTGGACAGTTGAAATGTGAAAACTGTGGAGAGTTTAGGACAAAGATCCCAAAGATCTGAGACGACTAAAGCTTCTAGAACGGCCTAGTTAAAGTTAAAGCTTTAACTAGCCTGACTGAAAGCCCGCAGAGGGCCTCCACATTTTCTGTCAAAAAACCCCCCAACTAAATTGTTTCCTATTTTGCTGTTTATGCTGGAACATAAATAAAAACATTTCTGAAGGTGTAAATGTGATGAAGGGAAGAACATCAAGTCCTGGGATGTCTGAAGTGTGTTTATGATTCTAATAAAAATAAATTAAAATGTGGATTTTATTGAATTGGAGTGCTTTAAACACAACAAAGTGAACACGTTCAGTGTCAGTCAGAGGGAGAACTGCAGCGATGAGAGATCAAGTTTTAATCTGTGGACCTGAACTTAGCACCAGTTCTTGTTGAGGGTTAACTTGCACAACGCCGGCAGCTTATAAGAGGAGAAAAACACAGAGGAGAGGACGAAGGACAGCCAGCTGCAGATTAAGGCTTCGGTTCGGTTCTGGTTCAGTCCAAACCCGGGTTTGGCTCCAGCTGACAGCACCATATTCGCCCCAGGCGCTTCCTCCCACCCTGACTTCCTCTGACAAACACCACTTCCTCAGATGAGTCGACATGTTTTACAGGTTTCCCTGTGATGAGGCGAGCCGCCGCCGGCGCTCCGGATCCGTCCCAGTCCACACGCACCGCGCTGCGGGGAAATCTGTGTCTGCTGCCGTTCTCCACCAGCGCAGGGCTTCCGCTTAACCAAGCTCTGGGCGAAAGCTGCTCTGTGGTTTTGACTTTCAGTGACAACCGAAAAACTGTCGGTTTCAAAACAAACACCTCCAAACTGAATCTAACAGCAAATCTGATCCTGAGCGTCAGCGTGGAGCGTCCACGGGATTCAGAACGTTTCTCCACAAAGTTGGTGAGAACAGTGCAGCAAAATGAAAATGCAAATCATTTATTTGCATTGGTGGAGATAAAAAGTCAGATAAGGCTGCAGCCTTGCCACTGTGTCTCATAGTAATTAGCTACTTAAAGCTCAGCTGTCAGTTGTTGGACACAGAGACAGAGAGGAGACAGAGCTGTTGGTTGTCTGGCAGCGAGACACGAACGCGGCCCGTAAAACGAGAGGTGGAGTCAGAGTGACTATTGATCTGTGTTTGCTCTGAATTAAACCGTTTGTTCAGGGAAACTTTCACCTGAACAGAAGTAAAAACGCACGAGGCGTTCGGAGCTGAATGTTCAGCCTTTTGGCCACGTCATGTCACTTCCTGCGCAGCTCCAGGAACTGCTGGAGGGATTACACGACGAGCAGGTTGTGAAATTTCTCAGGAAGCAGAGAGTATCACTGCGCTCATTCCAGTCAGAGTTAGCGCTTGAGACATTCTGAGACAGACCTGTGGGCTTTTACCGCAGTCAGTGGATTACTTTCAAATATTGTCAGAGAAAAGCCCAATTGTACTTCGACTCTAACAAAGGAAACTTTAGTTTCTTTGTTTTTTTTAAGAGAAAGTAACAAATAGTTAAAGTATCTGATAAATTAAGCAGAAAAGGGTTTTTAATCAACTGTGTTGACAGTCATGGAAAACTCCAAGTTTATTTTGTCTTTTCAGCAATTCCTGCAAATTTGACAGGTTTTTTAATATCTCTCTGATTCTGGAAACAAAGCAATTCTTTTCCATGTTGTGCATCAGTGTACTTTTACATACTCATGTGTACTTTAAAGCTAAAAGAGAGATTGCTGAAAAGATCCCAACTCCATGCAATCAACCATCCACTGCTGCAACATGCAATGCTCAGGAGGAGAGACTGCTGCAACAAATCTATGGAATCAACTGTCCAGTTTCACCACATGTTCGGTCAGATGGAGGGATTGCTGCAGCTCCATGCACTGTTGCATCATGGTCGTTCAGGAGAGATTGCTGTGAAGTGGACAGGTTGATGGAATCAACATGTTGTGTTGATCACAGGGATTACAGCGAATGACTTGATGCAATCTGAAGGGCTTATTTAGGAAATCCTTTGTTAACTGGATGTGACAACGACAAAGGAACTGATGCAGGTCAATTAGATTCTGATGAGAGAAATGACACAGATCAAACCAACATGGCCGACAGTGACCCCCTGCTGCTGGAGTCAAATAACCACACTTCCTTAGGAAGATTACTTTAAGGTGTTGCTTGTGAAAGAGACGACTAAAACCAGAGGTTGAATAAAACATTTCCTTTTTTCTACCAAACCCTCAGCGCAAAAGTTGTTTGCACCAGTTTTACTGGTGTAAAGGTTAATCAGGAGGATGCTTATCTCAACACTCAACTTCCTGTGAGTCAGACAATCCCTTAATAAACAAGCAGAGCCGTGTTTTCTGACACCACGAGCTGCTTTCTTCAACAGGCTGTAGAGCTGGAGTTAAAAACAAACCCTTATCTCACTTCTTACTAGAAGTTTTGACTGATTCATACAATGAGCTCCTCCAGTTTATTCTCAATGGAAAATATAAAAAACCAGGTTGTATGAAATGATCTGGAGACTAAAGAGCCAATAAGCAGATTTTAAAATCAACCTGGCTGCAGCTCCATGCTGCGTGTTTCTGCTGCTCTGCCTCACATGCCTCTGCAGGTTTCTACAAGACGCCCGGCTGCCATGTTTTGGCTGCGCTCCTCCGAGCCGAGGGTCTGCAGGTCCGATGCTATCACCCACTTCTCTGCACACACACACCTCCGTCACTCACATTACCACAGGAATAAAGCACCTCCACCTCTCCTCCCTACCCCTGTTTTATTCTGTTGACAGAACCGGTTTGCTGCAGTTGTTTAAAGGTCTTCTTATTGGACTTTGTCTCCTCTGCCAATACAAATATTGGTGTACAAACTCCAGCAAAAACCAGTTCTGTCTTTTTCTTTTCTTAATCCTCTTCCTCTTCCTCTGCGCTGAACAATAGGCCACACTGGATGAAGTAACTTCAGCAGCAAACAAATGAATGACAAAACTGAGAAGGCAAATTGATAGATAATATAAATTTCTAAGAATTGCTTTTGTTGATATTTTGGTGAGAGACTGTAAAAGTCTGGAGTCATTCCTCATTTATTTCAATTTGTTTTGTAAGAGCATGACAGCATTTTCTAAAGGCTTGGCTTTAAAACAAGGAAGCAGATCAGACCTCAAATCTGAAAGTTATGATCTGGAGAAAAACTAAATGATCCATCTAACATTATGAAAAAAATATATATATACATATATATATATTTATTACAGAAAGCCGAGGTTTGAAAAATCAGCAATATGTCAACAGTAGCTGGTCCCATTCTCAATAATCAATGCAGAAATTAGTAAAAAAGTTGGACAATTGGCCGTTTTTAATAATGCCAATCAGATCCAGAGTAGTTTATTGAACTTTTGATATTGTGGCCCAAAGATGCTGCAACAGCTAAATCTATAAATACAGGTAATGTCAGTTTATAAACGCTGTCTGGTTGGTTAGTATCTCCAACTTAACACCTGCTGACAACATTTGGAAATGATTTTTGGTTTCAAAGAGAGTTCCGCAACATGGAAGGAAGGATGTTTGGTTTTCTGTAGATCACAAAAAAGAATATCAAACATCTGCATGAAGAAACAAAGCTCTGAATGATTCCTGAATTAACTCAGACCTGTTCACCGACAGCTACTTCACATTTTCGCATCTCAATTTGTTAGAGATGAGTTCATTTGTTTTCTGATTAATAAATGCGTTGCCATTTACGCCCCCATCCTACTTCCTGTTTTAATCGTGAACAAACCGGCCTCGATTCTTCCTGCTAACCCTTGTGAGCTGTAAAAATCCACCAGAGTCCAGACTGTAACCCCCTCACAGCGTGCAGCTGCTTTAATTACTGTATGAGAAACAAGCCGACATGTGATGGCCGTGGCAGCCGTCCAGTAACTCAGCAGTTTACCAGCAGGGAAGCCACTCAGCTGACCTCTGATCTGGAAAAAGTCCCTAAAATTCCTGGCCTTCTATAACCAGCATGAATCCTGAGACCAGAATCACTTCAGTGTGGCTCATTTTTCTCCAGGACGTAGACGGGTCCCGACCGAATGGTGCTAAGGCAGGCAGAGAGCCGAAGCAGCTGCTGCGCTGAAAATGGTTGGTGTTTGTGCAACGGCTGCTCCAAACTGGGCTGTTTGCATCTGTTGACACCTCATGATAGCCTGTCAGTCAAAGAGCAGGGAAAAGCAGAAGTGGAAGCACAGCAGGGACACTGTGTTCACACACACACATAAACACACTCCTTTGTGTTTGTCTTTAAATGATCAACACAAGTGGGCCGTTTTCTAAAAACAGTTTGAGAAAGTTGAATGTTTTTATCAGTGAGAAGGAAATCATGACAACAAAGAGCCAGCCTCCATCTGGAAACCTCGTGAGCGAGAACGAGGAAGGGTGTGTGTACGTTCAGAGGGAGAAAATCAACGCACAACAAAGAGAAAAAAATGTGTGTACACAGAACTGAGAGTGTGGGTTTCCTAATGCGCAGCGAAGGAGGGAAGTTCAGCTGAGCTATTAAAAGACCACAAATTACAACTCTAGGCAGCCAGAAACATCCTCAGCGCCGCAACCAACACTTCAGAGCCGACCCGATCCGACCCGATCTGCTCGTCTCCACGCGCTCCTGTCAACCTGCTCGTGAATCTGCAGGACGTGTCGATCTGAGTTGTTCTGCTTCAGCCGTCTGATCAGCTTAATGACCGTCCTGAGAATGTTTTTGCATCTTCTGGATTATATTATCCATATTTCTGGTATTCTGGTCAGTCTGTGGACAGTTTTCCGCTCTGGGTTTTGTTTTTTTTGCCAACCCACATCCTCCCCACTCACTCACTTAATGGAGTCCAAACTTTTTCCCATTAAGGCCAAAAAAGTTTGTAGAATTCAATTGAGTTTGTAGAATTGTCTTTTTAACTAAAACTAAAAAGATTCACTTCTGAAAACATTAATTGTTTTTATCTCTGTAATAACCTAATAAATAGACGATATTCTAAAAACATTCTTCCAACATTGCTGTATTAAGTGACAAAGATTTCTTTCTTTTTCCTTTCTTTACTTTTCACAACAAAGGTTTGGTTGGCATCGCTTGCTGGATTTAATGTAGTGTAATCAGTGACAACAGAAACAGTGCTAATAGAAGAACATTTTTGTTGACGTCTTTGTCTTTAAGCTTCTTTGCATATTTTTTGAATATTTCACATTAACTTTTAAGTCTTCCTGTTTTCGTGGAACATGCTCGTCTCTTTGCTTTATGCATCACTTGAGACATTAAAGCATCTTTTTCCGTTTCTGGTCATTTTATTTTCTGCCAGAAGATTTATAAACTAAGTTTCTCTGATTAGTTATGAGCTAGATTTCCTTTTTGTCGCTTTGTTTGATTTTCAGAAATTGTGTGTATCTTAGTATTTTTTAGTTGTTTCCAGTTCTAATTAACCATATTTTACATTATTGCTGTTGAGCCTTATTCTCTGTCTTTCTGGTTTGTTTTAGATCATTTGTCATCGATGTCTCTCTAACTTCATCTCTTTCCGTTTGCTCTTTCTCCTCTGTTCTGTTGCTATGTGGGTCGTATTTGATTATTCTCTGGTTGTGCTGTAGGTGTTGTGAAATGTTTCCATCCTTTAGCGGTTTATGCACATCTCTGGAACAGGTTTGGTGAGTGTGTTGGAATATTTTTGTCTCTTTCTAGTTGTTTGCCTCCTTGTTATGTTTAAATATTTTTATGTCTTTCTGACACATTTAAACACGTTTCTGACTCTTTTCTGCAAACGTTTGAAACATTCTTGATTAATTTCTTAGTGTCCTTTAGTGATTCTCATCATTTTCTCGGTTTTTGCTGCTGTGTTGCGACTCTTTATGTACTCTTTGAGTACAAGGGTCAGTTATAGTTGGACCCTTTGGGGCCCCTGCTGTTGTCCTTGTTTAGTAATCCATCCCAGGGTGTGGTGTGTGTGTTTAGATAACACATGAACAGTGTGTCCTACAGCAGGTCTCCTGGTGTGTAGGTCATCTATCAGGCTGTTTCTAGTAATGAAGTCGTTCAAATGAGTCTTTGCGGTCACCAGAAAAAAGACACAGAGAGAAGACAGACAGAGACAGAAAGGATGAAACAGAGCTCTGTCTGAACATGAAGGAGGTCTGCCTCAGAGACTGGAACAATGGCTGCGTTGTGAGCTTTGGATGTGAGATCAAACCCTCGGGTGTTTCCCAGCAGCCCCCGTCCCCAACCTGCAGCTCCGCCCACGCTTGGGGACAAGTCGGAGACATGGAGGACACGAAGGACGGACAGAGAGCTCCTCTTTCTGGAGCGGATGCTGGCCTTGACATTAGCCTTCACACAACCCAGGTTTCGCCTTCGGACAGCCTCACCAATGAGACGCATGTGAAGGTCACGCTGTCGACATGCGGCGTTAAACATGGCGGTGGTTTACAGCTCTAAGGGCTGAAACAGTGTGTGGAAAATATGCAGCGTTCCCCTGACGCCAAGGTTGAGTTTACCCTCCGGAGGATCAAAGCACTTCCTGCTTAGTTACTGTCCTGGTCCCTCATCGCTAAGTGGGGTCCTGACAAGCATCAAGAAACAGGAGGGGAGGACATGGGAACGTCTTCAACGCTCATGATACGTTCTGGAACTTTTCCAGAATTTACAGGTTATATTCTGGATCTGACAGGTTTCTGTCTCCATCCTGCAGGTGACTTTTCCAGAAGTTAAACATCACTTTGAAGAACTTAAAAGTTACTTTTTCTGAAACATTTTAATTATTCTGATCTTTTTTCAGAATTTACCAAATGTTACAAGTTACTTTCCAAAACCTAAAGGTTACTTTCTAGATCTTACGGGTCACATTTACAGAAATTAATGACTTTCTAAAATTAATATTCTAGAATCTGGTTTATGATTTAACTGTGTGGAACTTGTAGGTTTTTTTTCCAAACTTCTGTAACTTTCCAAATCTTTTGCAAACCTTACTGATTGCTTTCCAAAACTTACAGGTAACTGTGAAAAAGTAGTTTATATATCTTATGAAATAAATCTGTACGTTTAGTGAAATCAATGTCCAGAATGTCAGACTTTTTAAATGTAACTGTATTGTGTATTTTGCAAAGTTTCAGAAAATAACCTGTAAGCTGTGGGTAAAATTAACCTCAAAGTTATTGATAACCCTGAAAAATTTATCTCCTTTTTATTGAATTATGATGTTTGTTTCTGATAAAAGATTAGACAAGCACCTCTTTATGGATAATAAAACCTTACATGATGTTAAATCTGTGGAGGAGTCACATCCAGTCAAATCAGAAGAATCTGAATCAGGTGAGTTTATCAGAGCTTTATAAACTTAATTTTATGAAGTGACTTTCAGCTGTTTAAAGTCTGATGTTTTATTGTTTTCAGTTAAATCTGACCTTGTCCTTTCATCTGGTCCACCTTGAATCGTTTCCTGCCTTTAATGTCGGCTTTTATTTGACTCTTTGCGGGTCTTAAAAGCTCCCAGGTGAGCATGGCTTGGCATCAAAATTACAGGGCAGGGAATGAACCTGCAGAATAATAACTTATGGCAGAAAATTATTGTCATTACACCTCCACATATCCAGCTAGCTCCACTAACATCCAGACGGAGAGCCATGACTGCAGCGGCCCAGAGTGCTGCATGAAGCGCAGCGTCGGCCTGACGGTAACCAGACACCCTGCGCTGCCAATAATTGATGATCCCGAAGCAACAGGGTTTGCTGTGCGTTTCCCTTGGCAACGGGTTGCGAGAGGAGAGAACCAAGACCCAAAAAGTTCTGTTTTGCAGAGGATGGGCGCCAGTCTTCAGAGTGAAGAACAAAAACTCCCGTTGATGCAGCAGTGGTTTCATTTTTCTGTAATGTGGTCATGCTTCCCCTCCTCCAATCAACATCTGCTTCTCAGCAGCACAAATATCTGCAACCGGCTGGTTTTATCCACGTTTCAGACAGCAGGTGGACGGCAGCCTCCACTTCACACCTGCCGCTGTTGAGGAGGCCAGATATAAATGTACGGTGAGGGGCCAGATTCAGCTCCGCTCCGGCTTCGGCTGGATGTGATGTGAGCAGTAGAACAAAGTCAGGAAGTTTCCTGGAAGCTCAGCAGCCAAACCCTCCATGATCTTTGGACGACACGCGATGATGACAGAAATAGAGGAGGTTTTACTTTCAAATAAATAATCAGCTGAGCCCCAGAGGACACATTTGTCTTTTCAAAAGGAGTTAGAAAGTATCGTTCTTCCTCTGGTTCTCTAACAAAACAAACCCTTCCTCTGCTTCACCTCTTTTCCAAGAAAGCAGCTCAAGCTTTCTTGTAAAAGATCTGGGCTCAGTTTCTTCTACACAGCAAAAAACACTAAATCTAACCAAGTATTTCTGTCTAGTTTCTGGAGGAAGTGTTTTAGTACAATTAAACTTAAAAGCTACTTTTTTGGAAGAAGTAAGAGTTTCTTTAAAGTCGGTAACTCCTTAACATTGATGAAAAAGTTATTTCACTTATACAAAGTACTTTTTCATCAATATTAAGGTATGATTTACTAAAAACAAGCTCTTATGTAACTGCAAAGTTACTTGTAAGTTAGTTTTGTCTTTTTAAAGTGCGCCAAGACGTTTGCAGAAGGAACCAGACAGAAATACTTGGTGAGATAAGATGTTGTGTTTTTACAGTGCACTGCAGGCAGTTTTTAAAACAAATACCGACATAACTGTCTGCCAAATCTGATGAAAGTCATGACACAGATTCTCAGTTTCATTTAGATCTGGGCTTTGACTAGACCATCCACTGCATCTCGGGCTGCATTCTGTTGACCCGACACTCACCATTAAAGAAGCTCTTGACCTTGAGGTATCCGACGCTGAGCCGCAGCACCGACAGCTTGTCGAGCCGCGCCCGCACCTCCTCCGGGAACGGCAGCAGGCTGGTGAGCTTGTCCAGCTCTCCGTTGAGGCGGTCCCGGTGGCGCTTCGACGGGTTGGACTTGGTGCCGTCGGGTGGAGGCGGCTTGGGCCTGCGGACAGAGAGACCAACAGCAGTGAGAGTCCGCTCGGTTCCCACATCAGAGCAGAGTGGCTCTCCGCTGGGAGCCGGAGGTCGGCTTTGACTAAGAAAGGTCGTGAAGACCAGAGCGAGCGCTGAAGGTGCAACTGAAGCGGACGTCTGCGTGCGTCAGAGATCCACAGCTGCTTCCAATTCTTGCTTCGCTGCAGGAGGGTAAACATGCAAACATCTCTGTGCAAAACCATACAGAGGAGAACTGGGGGCATCGTTCATCATTTATCGTGATTCATTTCGATTCATGGTGAGACTTTTGATTCATTCTCATAATTAATTAACGCCAGATTTGATAGTTTTACTACTTTCTCCGATTTTGTTCAATAAAGCATCAATAAATATGAACAAATAAGTAGGAGTGTTTATAATAACAACAAATAAATAAAATCATTATCACTATATTACCACAAAACAACAGGCCCGGCCCTTTTGCTGTCCTTATCAGTTTAAAATCACACACCACCGCAGCTCTCCACAGGGAGGCTGCTTCAGCCCCGGTTACCATGGGAACCAGGTGAGCGGGAATGAGGTCAGCTGTTTTCCAGGACTTGTTTACCAACTCCTGACAGAGAGCAGATCCAGAAGCTGAGCATTATCTGCTCATTATGAGCTGCCTCTTTAAATCTCCATGGCAACCATAAAACATGCTTTTCTTTAAAGACAAAAAAACGATAAAACAGATTTCCCTCAGGCTTCGGCTGGGTCATATGCGACCCTTGACTTCACAGCTGCAGGTGGGCCTCACACAGAGGTAAATCAGTTTCAGAGGAGAATGCTCTGATGGGGGTCAAAGGTCAGCTGAGGCTGCAGCTGAGGTTGCAGCAGAGCAACCAGTTCAGCAAGATGCTATTCAGAGGAACCAAAAATCCACAAACCTGTTAGCTTTTAAGCTTCAGATTCTATTCAAAACAGATTCAACTATTTTAGTTGACAAAAAAAAACACAAAACACCTCAAAAAGAAGAAGAATTTATGTTCATGTGGCTCGAGTTGGTGCACTTCCCATTTTTGTTCAATTGTGTGAATTTTTGTTATCGTTCACAACTAAAATTAGTAACGGTCTGTAAAAGAAAATACCAGAAAGGCAGTAAGTAAGTCCAAAATTACTTTGACTCTCTGCTTCTAGCCTTATGTACAACCTTAAATGAGTAAAGCTGTAATTGACGAATGTGATGGAAATCTGTCTTTCTAAATAAAAAATAAACAGAAAAATTGAGAGAAAAGCTAAATAAGAAGAACCAAATATCTGATTAAGCAATCAGTGATGATAAACAAACATTGATTAAAGTCAACTTTTTACTTATAGTAAAACTCTGACCTGCTGGTTTTAATTTAAGCAGCTTCCAGCTGCTCTGAAGAAGAATAATGAATAAAACAAGTGGAGAGATAAAACTGCAATGCTCCACCTGTGGGAGGAAATCTGCTTGGATTCGCCTGGGAACAGGATGCGTTAAAAAAATAAATTAAAAATAGAAAAAAATGTAATTAAAAACAAAGAAATAAACATTTAAATCTTAAAAACTGTTGGGAAATACCAGAAATATCCAAGTAATTTCAGAGTAATAAAACAAGCTTCTCTTTAAAACTGAACCTGAAAATAAATGAGTAAATATATTTATTACTGCAATTCTTTCTTTTGACAGTAAACTGTGTTTTGTGGGACGTTGTAAATACTACAGTGTAACTGAACAAGGTTTTCTGACATTAAATATTCACATGAAGAGAAGAAGTGATGAGAGAGAGCGCTGCAGTAATAAAATCAACCATTGTTTCAATGTCAAACAAAAACAGATGAAATGATCGCCATGGAGACATTTTGAAACGTCTTAAATCTCAGACAGGAGATCTGTGAGTCTTACTGTTACTCAGAGTTTCTCAACCGGTTGCCAACGTTTATAAATCATGTTTTCACATGAGTAAGCTTCTTCTGGCTTCACCGTTTGATTCAGAGACCTGCTGTTACTAGAAGAAACTGGCCACCTACAGACGGTGCATTCACTGGCTGACAAAACATGGGAATTCTCTGTTTTCACTGGTTAAGCTAATCAACCAGTTTTAAGATGGCTCCCAGTGAGAGTGTATTTTATCATCCATGATCATCTGATCATCTGAGTCAAAATAAAAGATGCAACAAATATTGACATCGGTATCGGTCGATACTTAAATCGATCTTATTCAATGATTTTATCAACCTCTGAGAATCAGGGAAGGGCAGTGAGTTGGATATTGTTATACTGGTGTGTCTCAAGCCAGTATTTTTCAAAATAACATGAAAAACCAGCAGCCCAGTGAGCCCAGACCAATGTGTGTGAACATTCAAGACATATTTCAGATTTCAGTGCCAGAAAACCCACAAATCCTGAAAACATTAACATAAATCAGACCCAGTTGGGCCTTCAGTTGTTTTCTAAAGCAGAGTAGAATTTAAAATGCTTTCTTTTAGAGTGACGCAGCGCTTTGGGAGGTAAAACTTTATAAGATAAAACAAGCTTTATAATATATGAACGATGAAAAACCACAAACCAAGCAAGGCCGATGCTGCAAACTGAAAACAGGTTCCTTTCTTCACAAAACAGAACTTTCCTATCAAATGTTTATATGTAGTTTTTTTTACCTTGCATCTATAAAAAACTACAAGAAAATTTTTTCACAAATACAAATCTTGATTACACACAAATTCTTATCTATGGAAAGATAAAATCCTCTGCCATTTAATTTACAAGATCACAAAACTCCATTCACAACGACATCGTCTGATTTACAAGCACAAAATATTTATTGACTGATATAAAGTGAGACTTTCAGCTGCTGCCATCCACTGTTGCTTTCTTAAACCTACTCTGAGGAAATGGGAGTGTTAAGTGACAATGCTGGTCAGAACCTGAGCAGAACTTGAGTGTTTTTGTCACTAGCTGTCATTTACCACACAGGTACCGGTTTGCTAGGTCTTTAACTCAACATTTCTCCTCTAGAATAGATAAATTACCATGTGTCACACACCTTATTTAATGTGCAGCACTAGAATGCGTATTTGTGTCAAATAAATGTCAAAAAATTATCCTTTCCTGTCTTGTTAATAAGACATCTGTTTCAAATAAAACTGTGGTGCACGACATATCTGGAATCAAGGCGAGATGACTATCGCAGCATTCCTGACGGCGTTCCCGGTAAGAACAATGAGCAGCCAGTGTTGTTGCTCCTCGTCTTATCGAGCAGATCTGTCCTGGAAGGGGCGTGTGAGCTGAAGAAAGCGCTCTGCATTATACCGGAGTGTGTGTGTTGGTGTATGTGTGTGAGTGTGTTTTAGACTTGAAGAAACTCTCTCCTGCGCTTTCACAAAGGCACTTTGTCCGTGTCGGGGCAGCAGCACCTTTTCAGAACAATAGAAACTAAACACGGTGTTCTCTGCTGCAGTTGTGATCCAGAAACAACAGGAGGATCATTTGAGCTCATATCAGAAACACAACACCTGAGCCAATAAAATACCTGCAACCCAACACTCAGAGTATCACAAATATCAGCAACAATCACACATATTGGCTTAAGTCGCGCACCAACAGTCTCTTGATTATATAATGCATCTTTTTACAGAAAAACATGGAGACAATATGAGGAATTTATTGGTTTTTCAGCCTAAAAGCATCCAAATAGTTTCTGCTGTACTGGCTGCTGCTTTAAGAGCAAAGTGAACTCAAAAAAGGTCAAAGCGTCTTTAAAAATTTCTGTTCAAATCCTACACACATCGCCTTCCTTTTTTATATCATCAGCTCTAAAACACAAAGAGTCCTTTTTGCTTGTGTTTGGTCAGAAAGCTTAAGGCCTGATTTCCATCACATGTCAGTCATGAGAGACAGAGGGAGACGCTGCGTCTGCTGCAGCTGTCCCTTCACTTAACACGTTACACTCACTGCAGCATGACCTCACCACAAACCCAAACCAAGCACCAGCATCTGACCACCGGGCTGCACAAGAACCCGCTCCAATCAGCGGGCGAAAGTGGGACAGCTCAGGATGTTTATTAGAAATGCAAACCAAGAGGTTTTCAGACCTTATCATCTGAGAGAAGTGCTGCAATAAAAGCAAACAACCTGCTTCCTCCTCCGACCCGAATCTTGTTTTTATGACTAATTGTGTTGCTTTGCAGAGTCTCCTCTGTGTTTGCTGAATGATAAGTATTACTAAAGAGGCTGATTTTAATGTGGCTGAGCTCTGTGGTTGATCTGGGTAAGCCACATTTGTTCACAGACAATAAAAACCGACAGACGTCACGTGACACATCCACAAAACAATCAGAACCGTTCTGGATCATGTGCTAAGCTAACAATGTAAACACCTGCACAGAAACTGGGATCCAACCCCACTGGATCCCCTCAAACAGAAACAGAAACACAACACACACCTCTGTTTTACCTGCACGCACACAGCATTCAGAAAGTCCCAGAGTCTCTTTTGGATTCTCTCCAAGCCAATAAAATCTTGTCTGGAGCAGAATCACTGATCTCACCTTTGACATAAAGAACTCACTCGTTAAAGTGTTGCAGAGAAAACACCTGGATGGAAACCCATCTGTAGCCGGAGCAACTTCAAGAAACATCATACCTTTCAGCTCAGTAAAGTGAACAGATTCATTCATTGTCCTGCTCTTGTTGCTTTGTATAAACTGTCCACTAATTACCCATATTAGCGATATAAACTTAATTATCAAACTTTGACCTCTTCTAGCGACAACCTCTTCCTGTTCCCAACTCAACCTCACCTTCTCGTTCAACATCAGTGTCCGACCTCAACAATAGGTTCAAAGAAAAAGAGTTAAAAATTTGTGGAAAGCCTTTACACACACACATACACACGTGACCACAACCAATAAATGTGGTTAATGCAACCTTATCGTGTTTAAAATAATGGCAGAAACACTTCAGCAGCTTCTTTCTCCTCCAGATCGATTGGAGTGGATCTAAATGACAAACCAAGCGTCTCATCTCTGTAAAGGACAGAAAACTCCGCTGTCAGATAGGAAGTGAATGAGCAACCTCAGAAGTATTCATCTGCTGTGATGAATGAGTGGGAGGAAGCCGAGCAGCCTGTAGAGCCGTGACCTCAGCCTCCAACACGTTAGAGATGAACTTTCACACCGTCTGCCACATCTGGAGCCTCCACCTGCGTCCAGGTGTCTGTCCAGGCTTCACCTTTCTGCTTCATGATGCTGGTGTATTTACTCGCACAGAAATCACCACAAATGGAAACTTTTCTGCTCTCCCCTCAAGTTAGAGCGAGTGAGCGCAGAACTTGCCCAACCAGCTCCATTTCCCTACAAATAAAGAAAGATAAACTCCCTGGGAGCCACTTTTCCTAAAACCCCGAACATGGCAGACTTATGTAACGTTTGCGTGACACAAAACTATGTTAATTTGAGTCGAGGGAGGGAGGAAAAAAACACCCCCCCTCCTCAACAAAACACACAAAGACATAAGGAAAGACAGGAAAAAAAGTATGTTGTGGCAGTCAGAGGAGGAGGAGAAAAAATAGTGAGCGAGTCTCAGATTACGCCATCCTCCTGCTCTCCCTCCTCCCTCGTGGAAACATTGCGTGAGAGCGCTCTCGCTGCACGTCCTGATTATGATTAATGCAGGTAGCGCCACACACACACTGAAACCACGGTTCTGGATGGGGTTCTGCCACAGATCTGCGCTCAGACTGTTCGGAGCGGCTCGCGTTTGCTCTGCTTTTGTTGAGAAGTTGAACTATAAACTGGCTCGATGTGAAAGAAAGAAACAGAAAAGGGTTAAAGCAGCCTGGAGCGGCTGGAGGACGGCTAAAAATGACTTTTATTACACTCTGAGAGGCTGATGTGGTTTTATTTCTGCACAACGATCCCTCATTTTGGTCCATACAGACCGATTAGGACCAGGGTTACCGACGCCGATCTGTTGCTTTGCAGCATTTTGTTTACTAATATGGAAAAACTTTAAAGTGATGAATACTTAGCAATAAAAATACATAATTTCCCTGTTATTAAAACGCAACACAACAGTCTGGGTTCAAATTCATGTAAGAAACTGTTTATTTTAATCTTTAAGGAGGCAAATCAACTTTAAAGATTGAAGTTTAGCTGATTTAATTCATCGTCTAGTTAAAAATATTGTTATTATAATATTTTGTTGACTTAGTTTTGTTATTTTCAGATCCACATTTGACTACAGTGGACCTTTGCCCCTTCGTGGTTCAGTATTCACATAATTTGCAGATTTTTTCTGAAATATTCTAGAGACTCAATACTACTAATATACTATATAATCCAGGAGCATCATTCATATTCTTGGTGATGATTGGCTGCAAGTGGTAAGGAAGACCATAGATGTTAGCTTCTGCTGTAGCGCTAAGATGCTTATTAATGCAAAGTTGTGTATATCTGGCGTTTGAACTATAAAAGCAGACAATTACGAGGTCTATAATCTGCGAGTTCATTACACACTAAAGTTTGTGTTTTTATAATTTTACTATACTTGCATCCTTTTAGACAAAAACCAAATTATCCAAACCAAAAAGACGGATCAGAAATAAAAGATTTGGATTCGCTGTCCTGAAAAAAGCTAAATTAAATCCTCTCCGAACGAATAATCAAACAGAGAAACAGTTTCAGATGTTTTTCAGAAATCTCTGAGATGCAACAACAAATTGATTCCTTCTGGTGCAAACCTAGAACATCTTAAGACACTTAAGAGCAGAAGCACAGAAACTAAAGCACTAAAGCAATCAATGTATCCAAAGCTGCACACGTTACCCTTTGGTTACTTCTTGACCACTGCACTAAAGTAAAGATGCTTGGCCATAATATATCAACACAACCAAATCAAACCAACTGGGACGCATGGTGGTGGACGGGTGGTAATGTGGGCTTGTTTTGCAGCAACAGGACAACCAAACAGGCCAAACACAAACACAGCAGCGAACATCATACAGAGTCTTCTGACATGGTTTACATCAGATGCTTGCATGTTACCTGGCTGTGATGTGTTTGGCAGAAAAACGAGTCAAATCTGTTTACATAAGGAGAACCAGCGGCCATATTGGCTTATTGAAGCAGCATGGGAGGCAAATCCAAATCCAGAGGTTTAGAGCAACAACTAAACAGAGGGTCACCACCAACTGGTCTTCAATAATGGCTCCTTATACTCAACAGAGGATTACTTTAAGTGTTTATGGGTTTACTGAAATCAATACAGGGTCGACAGAGTTCATATTAACCCAATGAGCAAATCTGTTGACAATGCTGCAGCATAGGAAGGAGATGTGTGTGAATGTGGGCGTCTGGTTGTTAACAAAGAGATCCAGTTACTTCATTCGGACAAAACTCACCTGAAATATTCAAGGTTCGCCTCACATTACGCTCAAGGACCCTTCATAGAGTCCTCAGAGGGGAAATCCAGAGAAAAACACAAACATGTTTGCTTTCATAACTAGAAAACCAAGAAGGTTTCCCCCTAAAATGCGGAACTCAGCCATGCGGGGATAAATGGATCGAAATGATGGTTGGGATATTTCCCAATGTCACGACACACAGAGGAACAGCAGGGTTTATTACAGCTGTATAACTCTGTAAAAACAGGCTGCAGTGCACTGACTGGTCTGGATGTGTTTACACAGCGGCACCTTCTTGTTTTGAAAAGCCAAAAACATTTAAACACAGATTTTAGAGCAATGTTGTTATTAAAACAATCATTCACTTCCTTGGTAGCCCAAAAATGGCATAAAAACTGGGGAAATATTCTTAAATGACTATTATTAGAGCGTAATCAGGTATTAATAAAAAAAACAATTTAGCGAAGTTTTTCTTTTGTCAACTTACGTTTTCTGCACCGGCTTCTTCCGTTTCTTCATCGCGTACTGCGCGGGGCTCGGCAACATGCTGAGGCAACGCAACCAAGTCCAAATAAGAAAAAAGTAGCGCTATCCCGACTTTAAAAACACCTTAACACGTACAGACCGGTTCGGAAAAGGTACATTCCCCGAAAAAGATCAAAATGAAACCGATAATTACAGCGAAAAAGAAGAGGGAAACTCGACGGCCACGAATACGGCTTGTTTGTTACGGACGACGGAGACTTTTCCGGACTTTTCTCGCTACGCCGACATGGCAAGAGGTAGCAAACCGTCACCACTTGTCATGTTTGGGTTGTTCGAGCGTTTCCACTCCGGTATCATCCGAAAAAAGGTCCAAACTTTGATCAGTTTAAGGGGTTCCCTCGGAGGGTTTCATAAAGACGACCTCTGACTGCGGCGGCGGCGCCCCCGTTGTGATTTGACTGAGCAGAGCAGCGGCGTAAAGTGTCACTGTAACATCAGAGCGGAAATATTTAAGGTAGACCGACCACAGCCGCACAGGGACTACACAGGCGCAATCTCCCTGAGCGACCTTAAGAAGAGTTTTGTAACAATCACACTTGAACAACTGTTCCAACTTCGAAAAACTATACTTTCATAATAATAAAAAAAACCTTATTTGATATGTAAATAAATAGTTACAGCTTATATGTAGTACAAATCGTTATTACTTTTGGTTGTTATCACACTTAAGCCAGCTGTATGTAACTTTTATATATAAAAAACGTTTTTTTTTTACATTTTTGTTAAAACTATCACCATGTTGTGACAGTATAATATGAAACAGATAATCTGAGAAAAAGTCTTCCTCCCTGGGCTGCTATTGCAATCTGAAGAAATGCACCACTCTGGTCAAAAACAACCAGTCAGGAAGGTCTTAGTGCTGTCAATCAATCCTGTGAACATGTTGCTACATGTGTTATTGATGGATAAGTAACTTACTTGCCATCATCGGTAGTCATGCTACCTTGTCTTAGCATTCACGACAGGCTCTGCTGACAGGGAGATGTTACACTGTATCAGAGAGCAAGGTGAGCATGATTGACAGCGCTAAGGCCCGCCTTCTGGCTTTGATTGGTTGTTACTAGTTAACATTGGGAGCGCTGGAAGAAGGCAGAGAAGCTTGATTTCTTTTTCCACAGACTATCTGTCTCTCTATACTGTCATGACTTTGTGAGTTTCAACAAAGACATAAAAATATATATTTTTAAATGTATTTAGTTTTACTGCAGCTATAAATGTTTTAAGATCATATGAACAAAAATAGTAATCAAATGCAGCTTTTCAAAACTGTATTTGAAAAAGCAGTTTTCAAATGCCTTAACTTTAGTCATAAAATCATAAATGAATTAAAACCTACCTCTTGTCATAATTTGTATTTATTAAATTTTTTAATAATTTGAAACATCTAAGTGTAACAAAAATAACTATAGATGTACTTTTTTCAGCACCTAAATTAAGAGTATTAACTGATACTTGTAAACAAAAAACAGTATGAGACCAGAGTGGAGAAGTTTGGCCCTAATGCACAGCTCTGTGTTTGAGAAAACCAAACCCAAAGATGGTGGATTTTTGTAATTCACAGATTTAAATAGGTTTGCAACTTACTTTTTCTGAAATGAGTAATCTCTCTGTAAGTGATATTAACTAGATGTTTCCTGTCACTAGTTGAGCTAAAACATTCAGTTTCCTAACAAAAATATAAGTTTTTTTACCCTACATCTTTTACATTACAATCTTCTTAAAGATTACTGAGTCTAATGCAGCTACTGAAGTCTTTACTGTCTGAGGTGTGTGGGATTTTCTACAATCAGTTTGACTTTGTGCATTAAAGAGAACTAGTTGGCTTCACATACTGTAAATGAGTCATTCTTTCTGGGGACAATCAGCAGGTGACGACTGAACTTCTTCCCCTGTGGCTGAACTCTTCCTGCGCTGGCTCGAGGTTTGCAATCACGAGGTGCCTGCTCATATTTATTTAATGTTTGGGTCGTTTGGCAGTCACTCACTGTATCCTCCTACGCTCTGTCATACTGAGGTGCGCTGGCTTCTACAAAGCTATAAATGTGAAGGATTCCTGTGACGTTCCTTTAATTCAACGCAGCCAAAGTTAGTGTGATATATCACTGTTTTTGTGGAGAAAAACTTGCTTCAACATGCCAAGGACTAAATTTACAAAACCGAAAGGCAGACAGACTCACATCTCGGGACTTTCAGGGTGAAAAACAAGAACCTTGATATTTACTGGTCTTCATATCTGACATGTGTGAAGTAGTTTTTGCTTGTTTTGGGTTTAAGACATCTTGTAGTGATGACTCAGGTGGTGTAATGTTGCAGGTATTCAAGACTGTAAAAGAAGAATTATCACATATCACAATGCAAATAGTCCTGACAGAAAAGCTTGTGCAAACAAAGATGGCAAATATGTGCAAAAATCAATAAGATGAGAGAAGAGAAAGCTGCAATAACGTCCAGTCAGTGGACTCAGACTGACCAAGCACAGCGGCCAGCTGTTGATCCAGAAACCAAAGGCAGTCCGAGGCAGACCGTTGTGGTGTGATGTCTGCTTCGCTACAGAATACGAAGAGATGCAATGAAAGGCGCTGACACAGAAACAGCCTTGAGATAATTTGTGCTTTGGGAGTTGATGGCCCTATAACATTAATGACTAAGCAAGGTACAAACATATGGTCATTAACCAGGCAAGCAAAGAAACACTACAAAGGTAAAGAGGAAAAGAAAGAGAAGGAACAGGTGGGAGAAGCAATGAAGCAGGTGAAAACAGAGGTGATGACAGGAACCAGGAAGAACTTGGACTGGAGGAAGAGTCATGTTCAGGACCTGATTGTTGAAACCCCTTCAGCTCCTTCCCTGCAGGTTGTGGGTCTATCCAGAGGGGATTTCCTCCAACTCCATCAGGATGGCCCATCAGGTCAAAGGATCTAGTCTGGGGAGCAGGAGCTCACCAGTAAGGACACCAGGACATCCAAGACTCCAGGAGGGTTTCCAGGATTCTGCTCTCTCAGTAAGGAAACAGGTTTCCTCTGTTCTTAATCCATCACAGACACATATTAACAATTGAGTAAAGTTTAAAACTTCAAAATACATGACTTCAGGAAGAAATCATCTCTCAATAGCCAACGGTCCAGACCCTCTAATTGTAGAACGAGTGGCTGGTTTTTACCAAACCACTTCTGGTCTAAACCCAACCACAGGGTCTATTGATGCATATCCTACACAAACCACAGAGGCTATTGATAGCACACTACTCTTTTCTAGTTTTCATCATTTGAACTACATCGATAGTCTGTAGCTGCTTGCCCTTGCAAGGGTCATGATTAATGGCTATCTCCAGTAGTCACTGGACGAGAGGCAGGATACACCCTGGACAGGTCACCAGTTCGTAACTAGATAAACAACCAAACACAACGTAGAGAGACCAAAGAACCTACTGCTCATGTTTTTGGACTGCTGGGCAAGCTGGAGTACCAAGACAGAATCTACTTGGTACATTTAGGTTCTCTCTTGCATGGGGAGAACAGAGCTACCAATCACACTATTGTCCAGTCAAATTATTGTAAATAAGTTCATACTTTTCTGAATATTTTCATTATTTCTTGTATATTTAGACCTGTCTTTTAATGTTCACAGAGAATCGCTGATGTCTTTGAAGGAGCTTCATTGGTCACTGGTGGCTCAAGTCTGCTGACACGGAAACTTCAAGCAGGAACTGAAACTTTAAGATTCAATGATCTGTTTAGCAATAATGTAAATTTCTTCAAACGAAGAAGAAGTAACTTTCACCGTTCCAGTTTCAATTTTTCTACTGCGCTGAAAGAAACCGTGGTCACACATCTGACAAAACTGATTGATCTGGACAGCTCAAGCTTTTAAACAGTCTTTTCCTGTAATTAGAGCAAATAAAAATTCTTAAAGGAATAAGTAAAGTCTTTGGCTGACAGAGAGACTGAGGTTTTCCTCTGATCCGAGCTTGTCCCTGGATTAGGGAATCTGCCTGTTTCTTGTTGCTGGGATTAACTGTACGGAGCTGTCTGAGAAGCCAATAACCTTTGTTTCCCATCATTAGCCCCTCAGATACTTGACTAAACGGCACTATTTCAAACACTGGCAGCACAAAAAATGTTAACTTTCCACTGTGTCACCGCAGACCACCGCAGCATTTTATTGCGACATGCAGAGGTGGCATTTACATGGCAGTAAAAGCTCCAGTAGGTCTGGGTAGCACTTGTTAATTATCTCCAACGTAAAGCTGGTGAGGCTTCATATCAGTGGCTTTTCGTCAATACTCATCAATTTCAAGAAAAGGTAATCTAGTTATTCCAGGAAAAATTTCATTGTTAATTATTCAGCTGTATCCAATCTGTTTTGAGTGACTGGAACAGCTTTAGAGAGTTTTGTTTGGCCAGGAGATCTTCTTCTTGATGGTTCTTTGTGCCTCTGTTTTTGATCTTCAGTTATTTTTTCTTACTGTTGATTCGTGTTTAGATATAGTTTTTCTTCTGTCAGTCATTTTGTATTCATTCATTCTATGGATTAGACTTGGATGATCCAGTAATCACCTCCCCAGCATTTCCAAGCCAGCCTGTTTCTATGAATCCAAAAATTTGCTGTTCACACCCATAATTCCTCTTCCTCCTGACTTCCTTCTGTACGTTTTGGTTAATTTTTCCAGTAACTCTATTTCCTTATAGCCTGCAGTGGACGATCCTGGCTGTAGAAGTCCAGCTGCTTGAATGCAAAGGAATTTAGGTCAAATAACTTAATTCAAGAACAGAACAATGACAAATGTTAAAATCTATTGCTTTAAAGTGGTAGTCGATTAACCCTCCTGGGTCCACTTCACATTTCCTGAATTTACTTTCACATAGCGTCGGCTGTTTTTATGTAGCCTGCAAAAAGCTGAAGATCTGCTCCGTATTAACAGTAAACCTCAGGCTGGTGGCATATAAAACATTTTTTTTAACCAAAGTTTGTGTTTTCTGAACTGCCAACTCATCTCTGCTGCTTTGTGTTCGGTTTATAAAACAAACGATGGAAATGTGGAGCAACTTTCCAGACTCGCAGCGTCTCAAATTAACTTCTAGGAATAAAGTTAGTGAATCAGAATGTGATTATAGGTTGTGGGCTGTTGAAGCAGCGAGCCGGTCCTGGTTCTGTCCTGGTGAACAGAAAACCCAGCAGAATGAAGCTCTGGTTGATCCACTGGTTCAGAAACGCTGTTGGTAAATTAACAACAGATGTTGCTGAGTTTGGATGTTCAGTTTCAAGTCAGACTGGACTTTATTCCTGAGCGACAAACAAAGAGAGCATTATTTATGTTCTTACATAAATAGGAAATGTAGTTCCTACTTTGGTCTTAATGTTATTAAAAAGGTAATTTCAATTAAATTAGGAAATGTCAGGAAATAGGTGCCCATTTTCTGCAATAAAACTCATTTAATCGCATGTTGCAGGTTGTTTATATCAGTTTTAGGATATTTTTGGAAACTGCTAAAAACAAGAAGAGTTCAACTAAATGGATTACTTACTAGAAATTTGTTCAAGAATAAAAACCGTACCATGTTCAAAAATAAAGACTGAGTCTATAATATCCCAATGTCTGGCAAAGGAATCTTTTTAAGGACCAAACTTTAGGGATGACTTATTCTTGAATTATTTAGGAACTTAACACTAGAAAAAAAACACATAAATGACTTAAACCTACAAATTATTAGAATTTACTTCATTCTAACTCATTTTCCAGTAACTGCAATGTTCTGCAGTTACTGGTCTGAACAACTGTTGTTGAACTTTCCGAGTTATCAGACAAAAAAACAGTTGCATGTAAATTTGGATGAGCCTTTGAAGTCTGTTGGATGCAAATCCAAATCAGAAGATATTCAAATGGTTCTGAAATGCAGAGGGAAGCTTTCAGGTTTCCACTGTTCGGCTCAGAACCACTTCCTCTTCAGTTCAGGTTGAATTTGCACCAAAACGGAAAGTTTTCGTTCCAAATATCCGATCAGGATGTCGTTTCACAGACAAGTTTAAAAAAAAAAATCCAATGAATCAGGTTGGATGATTTTAATTTAGCAAATTCTTGTTACTTACTTCCACTATTTCAGAGCTACAAACCTGATCAAAGAGGATAGTTTGAATAAAACTAAATCCTATTAAAAAGAACACAGAAATCCTACTAAAACAACATTTATATAGGATTATAGCTTAGAATTTATGACTAAAACTAATTACATGTTAGCAATGGAACCATATTCCTCCTGCTAGCAGATGTCTGTGTCAATATGTTGTGTGTTTTATTATGAAACATGTAAAAACATCTGGATTTGATGAGCAGATTTCAGCCGCAGCAGCTGATACTGATGGTATGAAGGGATCTATGAGAATTTTAATCTTTTGCAGATTGTAAACGACTGGCGGAGTAATGCAGGAGTTTTACAGTTTAGCAAACATCTCCACAAAGACATAAAAATACTCTGCTAAGGAAGAGACAATAATTCTTGTTTTTATGTCACATTTAAACGCTTCAGATCAAACCAATTTTAATGTCTGACAAAGAAAACCTGAGTAAATATCACTTGTTCAAAGTTCAGACTTTGACTAGGTCACTCCAAAACCCTATGTTTTTTAGTCAAGAGCAGATATTTTATGTTGTATTTTACTTTACTAAATATTTAGTGAATATGGAACTAATAATAAATCTAATCATTTATAATGTGTGATCGTATTGATATTGCCTGGGAAATGTAAGTTATTCTTCCTTCTGAATTGATTTTAGAAAAGATTTTTCAAACTGAAACTATTATTTATGGATGTTTTATAGACTAATGTAGCCTTTAAAGTGTTTTAAGCTAAGAAAGCCAGTAGCTGACATAGACTGGTGAAAACTATCAATGAAAACTAAACAAACCTACAAATAGTGAGAAGAAACAAAAAGGGAAGCAGGGAGAAACTGGATCCATCAGCCAGTTAATGAAAGTTTAAAACTGGAACAATTGGGAGCAGCTGAGAGAGGAGACCAGGCAGGCAGACTGAGGAAGAGGAGGAGAGGAACAGCAAAGACAGGAAAGTTAGATACAATAAATAATGAGATCTGGGTTTAGCATAATACAAACACAACCAAAAATAATCCCAGGATATGACAGAAAATCCCCAAGAGATTCAAACCCAGGACTTTCTTGAACTCCAAATCCTTCTTCACCACTTTGAAAAGGTTTTTATTCAGCAAAACATGACTTAGGTCATTATTTGTGGGTACCACACAGAAAATGAGCATTAAAAAAACAAATAAATTAAGGCATAAAAATAGATGGAGTTTGGAGATTCAAAATAAGACAGAAAAGAGCTCAGATGTTTGAAATGTTCAGATGCTGCTGGATCAAAATGTTACCAAACTGAATCAGCTTCCCAGCTGGAGGTAAATGTGTCAGCGTGAAAGTTTCCATCATCCAGAGCGTAGCTGTTCTTGTGCTCTGTGGGAAAACGTCTTTGTTTGGTGATCCTGGTCTCTGATGCACTTCTGGAATTCCTGATGTGGAGAACGATATTCCAGAAACAGAAATATGAGAAAATTCACAGCTCAGAGTCAGACAGAGATAAACCAAAACATCTCATCTCCTCCTGGTGTGAAAACATCTCAGATTCTTCTTTCTCAATCAAACCCAGAAACAGAAAAATAAATCATTTATGGGGAATATTACATGGTTTATCCTCCCACTTCATTCCTGGGATATCAAACCCCCGCCTGCATCAGAGCCGCAGCGTTTTCATTGTTTCCATTTCAAAACAAAACCAGACGAGCATCAGAGTTTAGAGAGAACAAACCAAAGATGTTCAGATGAAAGAGAAAAACTGCAGAGCTGTTCTGGTTCCTACTGGTCTTACTGGTTCTGTAATGGGCAAATTCTGCAGATTTTTCATTTAAGCAATTTTATACAAGATTAGAAATATTAAAAATGCAAATAAGCATTTTATTGCCTGCAGTGGAACAACACAGCTAAATAAAAACTTCTAACATCAACGTGTGAGTAATCTTGTCTCAATAAGCAATTAATCAATTACCTGAATGATAAATTACATGAGTTTGATCATTTCCAT
Organism: Micropoecilia bifurca; assembly: GCA_903067075.1. Classification (NCBI taxonomy): domain Eukaryota; kingdom Metazoa; phylum Chordata; class Actinopteri; order Cyprinodontiformes; family Poeciliidae; genus Micropoecilia; species Micropoecilia bifurca. Next base: position 7,010 of record CAEGAF010079724.1, on the reverse strand, counting down.
TTTGATGATTAATATTTTTTAAGGGATATATTTATGGAAACATGAAAATATATTTTATTTATTATTTTTGGTTGTTTTATTCCAGTTCCAGGCTTAAGTTTTCTTTTCAAAATTAACGTTTATTAATCTTTAAAATGATATTATTATTTAGTGCAATAATTTCTGAGACAATTTATTGTTCAGCAAAATTTATTGTGAAGGCTTACATGTGAAAAGCTCAGCATTTCTTCTTTAGGAATGATTAATAAAATATTTTTTAAATATAATTTGAAACAACTATTCTACCGCTTCAGTTTTTTGTAGAACATATTTAACCTTAAATGTAAAATGCAACATTTTTTGTACAGTTTTGGCTTCATTACTGCTCAGAATGTGCTTTTTCTTTTCAGCAAATGTCCTTTTTATGAGTCTGTAAACTCCAGTTATTGATTATTTGACGAGTTGACGATTATTTCAGTAATCAATTAATCATAATGTATTGTTTCAATCCTATTTTCTGGAAGAATTTCCAGAAAGTTATGAATCTTGAGCCCATCAGGTGGAACCAAATGAACCGCAGTGACTTTAGTTTTTGGGAAGTTCTGCTTCCAACACGTCGTTGTTTTGGGAGTTTTGGTGTGAATCCGTCTTGGTTTTCATAACTTCTGACTCATCGGATTAAACACTGTAGTCAAAAACAAGATGGCGTCACTGCAGCCAGAGAGCTGGGAAAATATTAGGTCATTTTATAAACGATTCATGATCAACTGAGTTTACCGAGAACCGCCGACAACTTCCAGGAATAGGTTTCTGTTTCTCTAATTACTGGAGAAACTTCTGGACCACTCCTCTTTAAAACAGAGCTTCCTTAATGTAGAGGCCTGGACTTTGACTAGACCAGAGGTATGCAAGCCTTACAATCCAAGAAGCATGTTAATTCAGTGAAGCGAAATAAAACACTAGTAGACCCACAAAAGTTTCACAACAAATAACGACAATTTTATTTGTTTATGTATGAGTTTCAAAAGTTTCAATAAAATAATGGATCTTTTTTTTCCTGCTGGATATTGATATCTGTGTAAAATTATGTAAAAGAAAAATGAAATAAAACCTCATATAATTTCCAACCTAATCATGAGAATTAAATCTGTATAAATATTTACTAACCCTCAACCATCCATTTATTATGTTTATGTGTAAAAACTTGAATTCTTTATTAAATTTATTAGGAGTCATTTGTTTCCAGAACTACAGGTTGCAAACCCTTGGACTAGACCACTGAAACACCTCAAATGTCTTCTTGTCAGCGATTTCATTGTAATCTTGTATGGAGTGCAAATAGGGACAAAATTAAGAAAATTACGCCAGCTGCGCCTCTGTTGTATCCAGCTACTGATCTGATTAATGATATACTAGCCACTCCAAAAGCTAGCCGATGCTAACTTTTGTTAAAGTAAAGTTAGCATTGGAGTGGCTAACGGTTAGCATGTGTAATTCTGTTAAAGAAAGCATGTCAATGTACTGTAATGTGTGTATTTTACTGATGTAATATGTGAACCATTTTCTTGATCAAGTTTCCCTTTAAAAAGTGTCTTTTGCAGGCTGCATGCTACTCATGCTAACATGCTATCTATGCTAACAGACAGCAGAAGCAGATCAAAAACAATCATCATAAAGAAAATATAACAAAAAAATCGGATCTTTTCACAAACTGCTTAAAAAAATCTGTCGTTATACTTCAGATTCATATTTTTCTCAATGTTTACATTTTTGTTGCTTACCTTTTGTTTAGTGGGTTTATTTGTTAATGCTTATTGAAAATAAATAAAACTCCCCAGGTTTTAAATGTATAATTGTTAATTTATTCAATGAGAAAAGAAGGTAAATAATGTAATATTCATACAGGTGTTAAATAAACAGTTCTAAGTGCTGTTAGATGGGAATTTAAAGAGGTTTTCTCCTTAAGATGCTGCTTTTTCAGTCTTTTTTAGAATTTTTCTGGTCTTCTCTGGTTTCTTTAACCTTTGCAAGATTGACGGCAGCAGCAGTTGTTCCTTAAACTCTTCACTAATGTCTTCCCATCCTGGTTAAAAACAAGAGACTCGTCACGTCAAACTTTTAGCTACTGTGTCAAAACTGAAAGAAAAACAAAATTCGGGTACATCATGGCAATTAGTCCTCTTTGACCTCGAAGGTATGACTCACTTTGAGTCTGAGAGCAGAACTGTTTGGCAGCCGGGTCTGTCAGCGAAGTACACACTGGTGCAAACACTCCCCCTCCGAAGGAGAGTCGGTGAGGATCGTTCTCACGCAACGCCTCGGCCCTCCTCACATTCACTGGGAGTGTGTTTCACCCGCCATCTCAAGATCCCGGGACGGAGCGAGCCAGCCCAGACTGTTTTTACCCCTACAACACACACACACACAGGCAGAATGGGATTCTGCTCGCCATCTGGGACTGATTAGCATCCCTACTTTCCAACAACACACACACGCTTTAAAGGATGTGATGACGGCTTAAACCCAGTCACCTCTTGAAAACATCTCCTTTCTAAGCTCTCAAATAATTTCCTATGAACGGCTTTGGTGCAGCGTTTTGTGCCACTCCTCGTTTCCTCAATTCACCGTCAAGAAGGTGGAGAAAGAAGAGTTCCAGCTGCGCGACAAAAACGTCAGAAGCATGACGAAGAAGCAGCAGGTGGATGGAATAAGGTTCAAAGCAAAATACAGAAATTCAGACAAGAATCTATTTCTATCTAAAGGTAACAACCAGCAGAGCTACAAACATCCACTTAAATTATTAAACGGCAGATAAACTGAGAAGAAACTGAACACAAATGGGAGCAAATAGCAACTAAATAAAGATTTTTTTTTCAAAATGGCTGCCAAATGTATTAAACAAGCTTTAACAACTACAACTCCCAGCAGAGATTAAAACATTTACCAAGATGGATGTGCAGAACATAAATATTAACTACAATTTACCGGCATGGTTTTCACACCAGAAGATCACAGGTTGCTAATGATGCTAATTGCTAATCTAAGCTTCAGTGCCAACAGCAGCAGTTATCTCTGTAAATGGCCACATGGTAAAAAAAAAAAAAATCAATAAATGGATCAAAAACTGTATTTAAATGTTTTTTTTGTTCCTGAAGTGTTGCTTGTCTATGTTCCTCTTTCAGTCAGCTGTGCTGCATAGCTAATGTTACATTGATAAAGGAAGGAGAGGTTTTCTCAGAAATATGCAATGATCTTTGACCTTCGGCTTGAGGAGCCAGAGCTATAATATTCTTAAACCAAATAGAAAACATTTTATTAGCTAAACATTCTTCTAGCTAAAACTGAAATGTAAATACAACTAATGAAGAGTCTGTTTCTATGACCACAAGTGTAAAGTAAAATAACTTTTTAGAGTTAAGATGCTGAACAATTTGTTGACATTTAAAGGTTATAATTCTGACATTATTTGATTGTTTCGGAATAAAAGTTGAGGATGAAACTGAACTGAAAAATGACCTGGACCGTCATGAGGCTGAATTAAAGTTTCCAGTCTAATAAAATGCAAATCATTGATTCTGTGGTGTTTGATTTCTGGCAGAATAAAGCTCATTAGTTTTCCTGAAGGTTTTGTGAAAGTTTAAAGACTGTCAGCAGGATTAATACATTTCTTTCTGAAGCTGATGCTTTTCACAGCGTTTAATGATCTTGTGGGAAATTAGTTGCTGCCAAAGCTTTGGTCTTGTGGAAAACACAGCAGCGAAGCTGCTGGGAAATAACCCGGCTCTGCAGGAAGCTTTACCGTCAGTCCCATCTCTGGTTTCTCTCTTCAAAGTAAACTCGACTCGCTTGTTGTTTTTGGCTGCAGCTGATCTGCTGTCAGGGACAAAACTGTGAGCTCAACAATTTAACAAACAAGTTTTTGAGTCGCAGATTCATAATTGTCATGCTGCGGGCTTATGAAGTGGAACGACCCAAACTGCAGAACATCTGGACCTCTGCTTGGATACCGATTATGAATTTACCAAGAGAAAAACATTTCCAGCAATTTTTTAATCTTGACTCATATCTTCAGAACTTAAAAACGAAACGTAAAGATTTTCAGTTCAGTTTATCACAAAATCTGTGATTAAAATATTAATGGATCTGATGTTCAAACATAAATCAGATCTCACTAAAACAGCAGTTTCAAATTCATTTTGATTTTGGTACATATTAAAATCCATAATGTCCTCAAACAGCCAGAAAACTTTGATAAAACCCCATTAGTAAATCGCTAAAATATGCCTCCACACCACCAGGGGGCTCCCAAGGGTATCACAGATTCATTTATTATTTTCTACCGTAAAGATTGCACATTTTCACCATTTCCCACATCTGTTCCAAATATTAAAAACAAAGTCATTTACGTAAACTTGCTAACTTGTTTACTGTAAATTCAGTGTCTGCAGATTTTACTTTTAAATAGTTAAATTTATATAAAACACAAAATAACATAATTATTTAGAGCGTCTGGTTGTTTGTTCCTGTTAAGTAGCAAACTGTATATCAGTGTCATGTAAGTAATTACAAATTATGCTAATTAGTGATTAGTGATTAATGATGAAGTATCTGGTGTTGACATGTTAGTATGAGAGACCTAATTGAAATTCATTCATGGTCTCAAAAAGCCTTGAACCAGCCCTGCATTAAAGTATTTTAAAAAAGCCGCACAATCAAAGAAAACTTTTCAAATGAATAAAATGGAATATCTTTTCAAATTGATGTGATTTGGTTCTATAAAGATCAAATTCATTTTTGTTTTCATTGAAAATATTTAAGCACAACTGTTTTTTCTTTTTCTTTTCTTTTTCAAAGGTTTTATTATGAGTCTCTCAAGAGTTTAGGCCACATAAAAAGAACTGACGGGCCAGATATGGCCCCCGAGCCTCAAGTTTGGCAAGTTTTAAGTATTCAGTGCATCATTGCAGGGATTTAAAAAGTGAATATTTGGTGAATTTGACCTTTTAAATATCATGAGTCTCCAGTTTTTGGTTGATTTGACTTCTCAGCAGGACGTCATCAGGTTTGGTAGAGGCAGCGAGTCGTTCATTGGATGCAGGAGTGTTTAGGTGGCATCTAAAAGTCAACATGGAAAAGATGGTAAAGATGAAATCTGTTTACAAACTCAAAGGTTTGTTGCAAAACTGTTGCTGAAATTTGTGATATCAGTTATGATTTTCTTTCTTTAGCCTTAGGAATTGTGCAAAGACAATTGTATGGTAAAGATAACTTAACTTGATTTTTATACAGAAAGAATCTTTGAAATTATTTTAGTTGCATTGAAGGCTAGTAGTTAGCAGTTCAATTCCCATCCTATAGGTTGTGATTGTTGAGACTACAAGACATTTATCATTCTGAAATGTTAGTGAAGACTAAAAATGTTAAATTAAGGTTTTTCTTTACTAGATCAGCTAGTAGTAGATTCAGTTGTTTCTGATTGTTTTTAATAATGTATTTTAAATCAATGCTGTTAAAGTGAATGCAAACTTTGTAAGTGTGAATTAGAATCAGCTCCACAGAGCATCAATCCTTCTGTTCACTCATAAATACTCAATTTGATTATTGATCTAATTCAGCATTAATTAAACTAGACTGAAGAATTTCTGTGTAATTCGTTTGTGACCAATAGAGTAGAGAGAGAGTCTATGGCAAGAAATATAGCTTTTAAAGCAAATCATGGTGATTTATGCTATCTGGTGGACATAGAAGGTAACTACAGCGGCAATTAGGATTTAAGTTGTTTTAAAGCAGACCAGAGCGATTTCTGCCCTTTGGTTCCCTTCAAGGGTAACTACACCGGTAATTAAGAAATCATAAATATTTAAAACATTTTTATAGTTCAGATAGAAGAGGGCAGAATCATAACACGGAAATTATTACCATGTTTTGACTAAAAGAAGAGTAAAATAGCAAGTAACTAAATAAGAGCAGGGTATCTGCCGCCATCTGGTGGACGCAAAAGGTCACTACAGCATTAATTGAGATTTACATTATTTTTAATGCAGAGCGCGGAACATGCTGCCATCTGGTGGACAAAGACTGTAACTACAGCGAAAAGATTTGCAGTTGAGTACTTTTAATTATTTCTTCCACATTTTTCGTGTTAGAGACCAAACTTGCGACGCTTCTCAGTCTTTCCCAGCCTTTTTTAAACGTTTACCTCCAAAAGATTTCTTAATGTATGTCACATATTTAAATTATATTTTTACTACTAATAAAATCTACATCAAATCTAAAATGTTCACACTTATTTTGAATGTAAGACCAAGTTTAATAATTAACACAATTATTAACGCCATGAGATTTAAAGCAGGTGCATAAACAAATATATTTCCTTAGGGAACAGCTAGCTAGCTCCGCTCTGATTCTCCGCGGTGCTGTCTTCAACTCTGAGGAGCTGCTTCTAATTCACACGCAAAAGAAAACATAAAACATCAAAATAATCCCAGGATAAACATCTGTGGTAATTTATCTAACACGGACCCATTTAACTCGCTGCTACGGAGCTGGAAACTAGCTAACTACAGCGCTGCAACATATCTATGGCTACAACCGCATTAGCTGCATAAATAATAGATATGGCGACATGTAAAATCAGCAGCGCTTTGCTTACCAGTCAGTGGAGACTCACTTGGAAGGAAATCTTAAAGAAAGGAGAGCGCTGTGGATGTGATAAAGCTAGCTATACAGAGACACATGTTGCATCCGCAATGAAAAAAAGTTGTCACTCATGCGCTGAATTATTTATGGTGTTGAAGGAGGTGTCACATATATGGGACAAGGCTGTGACCAAAGTCTGCATTACAGTGATTTAACATTCAGGAATGATCCGATTCTTCTGGTCGGATCTTTACTGAGTCCTAAGGCCTGAAGCCTCAGAGCCTCTTTGTTCTTGTTCACTGCAGTAGCTACAAATACACACATTTATTTAATCTCCGAATAAGTAAAAGTTGAACATATGAACACAGAGCAGCTCATTGATTGATTTCGTC
>CAEGAF010079695.1:0-15679 GCA_903067075.1 Micropoecilia bifurca | reverse complement strand
GGTTTTTTTCAAAATATGCAAACCAAATTCCATGCTTTTAATACTGCATAGAAGCCTGTAAAATTAGATATTCACTTTTCTGGTACATTTACCATTTTTTATAACAACTTAAATTAGTCATTTAAGTTAGCTGTTAGCTAAATACATCATAGGGTTTAATAAAAAAGCTAATGAATAAAACAATAAATATTTGTGGTGCATATCTGGATGAATTTGCTTTATTGTAACATCATTCTAGCAGACTCTAAAAATTTTTACTTTATTAATAAAAATCTTTATTTTGTGACACAAAAAGATACAAGAAGTTTATCTTACAATAAATAAATTATTGGGGTTTTTTTTAAGAATAAATTCAGTAAATTCCAGGGTACTGTAGTAAAATATGATTTTATTTCAAGGTTTTATACATATACTTACCAGGGATGATCAGTTGAGTGTAACTCCTCCATGTAATGGTGACCAACAGACAATCTCACACTGTCTCTTTTTCACGTTTTCAAGTGCTGCCATTGGCACCACATGAACAAACAGGCAGAGCAGTTTCGTGCTATCCTCAAGTGAACCGTCTGGCCTGGGAGCCGCAGCTAAAGCCAGAGGTTAGAGCTCCATTTTCCTCCCTCCTCTCCACATCTCCATGACAACGGATATAGAAATCACGCTGTCTCCTGGGAAGAAAGCCTGGGTTGACACCACACAGTGGCACTTTTGTGGCAACAACAGGAGAGCAGAGTTCATTTAAGATGAGCATTCAGTCTGCCGAAGAACAAAGATCAGGCCGAGTGAAGAGCTGCGATGTGGCTACAAACATTAAACCAAAAGAGGAGGGTGGCAATAACATTTATTCCTGAAACAACACAACATTACACAAGCCCAGTAAAGCACTATGTCTTTTGAAGATATTTCACTGGAAATTGTAAAATATCTTGCATTGTATCACACAAAAAAAAAAAATAATAAAATCTCCATTTTATAGTCTCTGGGGTTATGAGACATGAGAGGCCTCTGCTGGCTGCTGAGGTCCTAACACATCTGTCGCATCAGTGGCACACAAACCCCATCCTACATGCGGGACTATGACATAAGAGGCAATTCAGGGGAAGCTGCCACTGTAAAGCAAGCAGCTGAATGCGAGCGCAGCTGTTTGCGACATGGTATAGTCAGCAAGCTTATTAAAATTCAATGCACGTATTGTTTGATGGATTTAATCTGCGAACTGAAAAGTCTTCTTCCTTTCTGTGTTTAAAAGCATGTGCCTAAATCCGTTCAATAAAACAGTCAAAGGCTCCATGCTGCTCACTGAACAATAAAAATCAATACCATTAAACACTTCTTTAAGAAACCTTAAGTGTTTCCCCAGAGGCCTTGTCGGTTTCGATGCATCATATCTTTTTACAGGCCTGTCAATAATAAATTCGGAGGATCTTAAATTCTTCATTACACCTCTGAAGTAGACGCCTCAGTGTTGTATTCCTTCCCCCTCCCGCATCATTGTTTTTGAAGATCCAGGTAACTGATAGATCAATAGGCGACACTCAGAGAGGAGCGCAAAGCGCACCTTTCATGCGGCACTAACCTGTTTTTTCCTGCAGCTCCCAGTTCAGCTGAGGGCTTCCCGTCCAATCAGAGGAGTCCGACAGAAGCAGCCCGAGCTCGATCAGTGGCGTCCTAAACACATTCCAATTCCTTCACAGGCATATAAGCAATTTTTACAGTAGTTAAGCAGAGGTGGAACTGCTTCACATAATCTCGCTCGGGCCGTCTCCACTTGTCGGCCCAGTGACAAATCGAGTTAAATCCGAGCCTGAACTCATGCACACGGTGGAGGAAGCTTTGCTCCAAGCAATAAACACGTAAAGCCAGACGTACTTCTCTAATGAGCTAAAACACGTCTCAAAGGAAAGCGAAACTTCCCAATGAGATGTTCTTAAGTGTGAATTGGAGGTAAAATAGCATCTAGTTAGTGTCTGAGGGTGTCAACAGGCCAGTTAGGTATTAACCAGATTTGACGGCACACCCCTTATTGTCCTTTTGGACTAACTTAACCATTGGTCTCTATTCCTAACTTGACACTAACTTGACTCCGTGGAGCAGTTTAATTGTTTAACCTCGAGCCGACCATGACGAAACAGCCTTTTGAAAGTGGCCAACAGGCTTACTTCCACTACAAATAACAATGTTGTAGAGAAAATTGTGACAAGAGTAATACAAAAACACAAACACAAACAGATGTTTTGTATGAGGCTGTATAAAGAGGTCTTAAAAAAAAAGTTAAGAGGTTAAACATTTTGTCTCGTTCTTGGGACCAGAAGGAGGGTCGTACCTAAGGCAGCATTTCTGGACTTACTGTCACTGTTCAAATCTAAATATGTTGAAGTTTTAGGTTTAAATAGCATCCATCCATCCATTTTCTTTACACTCTTCTCCCTTAGTTGGGTCGGGAGGGTTGCTGGTGCCTATAAATAGCATTTAAAAGTTAACTATCCAATATTATGTATTTTCTGCAGTTTTTGCTCCTTAGTTTTCTGACAGACTGATGTTTTCAGTTTAATCAAGTCAGGTTTGCTGCTACTTTGGCAAACCTGCACTGGGCTTCTTATTTTACCAGGACACAAAGAAATTATGAAGATAGGTGTTATTTTTGACCAGCACTTTCTTAAAGAAGTACTGTGTTATATTTGCTTCCCAAAGCCAACTTTGGTTACTATTAAGAATGACCTTTGCCAGTTTTTTCTTAGGCATGCCACATCATTCCCACCTATCACCCCCATTTCACTCTATTGTTCTGGAGCTTCATCAAAGCAACAATACCTCAAGGATTGTTAATGTTTTAGATTGTGAACTACAACTACTCTCGCTGAAAAAAAAATACACCGGTTGAAAAATTCTTTTCACCACACTAAGGTCATTTTTCCCTTCGTTCTTTCTCCCTCCTGCTTTCCCGTCACTTTCACCATCTAACCCCTGCTCCCCCCCCCAAAAAAATGCTTTTCTCTATTAATCAGAGCTCAGAGCTCAAACTGGTCTTCAACTTCCTCCCCAATCCGTGCTAAGCCTGTCATTTCTGGCTATTATTTACTTTAATGGGCTTTGGCTGATCCCTGGCGAAGCCTTGGATCTGGGAATAATGCAACTGAGGGTAGCGGGCCCAGACGCAAGCGAGAGGCTGCCTGTAGATTAGCTATGGCAGATGGGCTTTACAGGGGCTTCCTGTGAGCAGGAGTGCTGATTGAGAGGGCATAATGAGAGAGGTGGTGTCCTCACAATGGACCCAGCCACCTCACTGCACCTCTCGCGTCCAAACAACCCCCCATTCTCCAAGTCCCCTCCGTAAAACACCACCTCCCACCTCACCCCCCACCTTCGCTCTTCCCAGCTCTCTGTCCCTCTCTCTCTCTTTCTCTCTCTTGCTCAAATCGGAGAGCAGAAACAAGCACAAAGGCAACTGTAAATAACCATGAATGTTAATCCAGCATTAATTGGTTCCCTCTCAAAATGGGTGTGCATTTTCACCGGCTGGGCTCCTCCGTGGGTCATTAAAGGCATAAACCCCTCCTCATTGTTTGCTTAACGAGTTTGTTCTATATTTCAAGAGACTTGCTGATGAAATTGACTGCAGCCACAGTGTCTCGATGACCTCACTTGATAATGTTTTGTGCAAAATCTTTGCTGTGACCTGTGCATTTCTTATTATTCCCAGAACCCCACTTTTTTTCTGACTTTATAAAACATTAGCTGCACTTTAAAATCCAATTGGAAGCACATCAGCTTGATGTGCAGCAGCATTGCAGGATTTGTTTTTTCAATTGTGCCTGTAGAGTTGACACAGGACCTTTGGGCCACAGTGGGGCAAACACTCTGCAAATGAAGTGTGGAAAAGCCCCCTTTCGGCAGACCCGGGGTCAAGTTTGTGTACAAGAGTTAAAATTTTGTTGCATCCAGCTCTCTCTGTCTCCCGCTCAGGAAGTTTCCACACAAGGGCCGCTATACAATCCGCAGACTCCAATTATCCCTTTCCTCTGAGCGCCTTAAGCAAGTTTTTCAAAACTCCTTTCACTCCGCTCTTGTCAAGCAATGAAAGAAAAACTAACCACCATGTCAAGAGAACTCAGCTGCCTAGCAACAGGGCCACAGTTTAACTGTGATTTGCTTCGGGTTTTGAGTAATGGGAATCGACAGTGTTAAGCCAGTCACAAGTGCTGTTTGTCACCTCTGAAACGCAAACAAAACTGCATTGTTTTTTCCCCAAAAGTATTGAGCATGATTGATGTTCCGGGAGCCACAATGGTATCGTTCATTTCTCGCCCTTGTGTTTTTGCCAGGACTGATGTCATATCTTTTCACGCCGAGTTAAAGGTTCTGAAGGGGAGTGAAAAGGGGGGGTGGGGGGCATGAAAACGCACGGCTTTTCATCTCGCAGCAGACGGCAGCGCGAGCACACGCATTCCTATAATCGGGCGAACTTTAATGATTCTATTCAGGCCTCTGTTCCATCTCACCCAGAAATAATTTAATAAGAAACTTTGCCCTTTAGAAGTCTCTGTGTCCTGTCACAATAGTCGCAGGAGGCACAAAAGAACAGCCTGGCCCCAACAAAGGGAGTGTTGAATGTGAAAGCCTTTGATAGTTTTCGTTTGTTTGCTTGGTGACTTTTATATTTGACAGACCGTATTGTCAAAATGATAGAAAAGAACTAAAACTTTAGGCATCTGGAATTTTTTTTTCTCCTTCTTGTTTTAAAATAAAATTAAAAAAAATTCTGCATGATCAGAAATAGATGGTACTAAACTTCAAACAATAAATATAACATTATCTAATTGATTACAGATTTTGTACTGCTGCTAAAATAAGGACATTTATCAATAGAGTTTTATGTAATACTCATTTAGTATTATTGCATGGCAAATAGTTAACAAAACTATGAAAAAGAAAATACTCAAAGTACCTGTAGTTTTCAGGTGCTTATTCTCAAAAGGGTGCTACTTTGTTTTTCTTCTACTTTTATGGAACTTTTAAGTATAAGAAGTGGAAATGTGTTGGTTAATAAGACAGATCATCAGAAGGGACGAACCTGCTGACAGCGGCTTGACAGGCATACAGCTCAAAACGTGCCTGTTGCAGCTGACAAATAGGTGGCGCTGCTTTAGCTTACACACATTCACCGTGTTGTTGGTGTTTGATATATCAGAATATGTTTTTCCTATAAAAAAAAAGAAAGGGGGGGAAAGGGACAGTTCCTACTTTCACCTAGCTGAGCAGATTGGCAAGGCTCAGCAAGTGGAGCCTTCTGTGTTACTCAGTCCTCCATGTAGCCCAAGAAAACTTCAGGTGGTTTTGGCACGTTCTCTGGATTTTTGCTAAAAAGCACCTTAAGTGGCAAAATCGGTGCGATGGAAGTTTTTTTCGAAGCTTTGAAGCCATAGCTAACTCAAATAAATAAATAAAACTTGAGAATGATAAGCAGTCCAACCAATCAACATCCTTCAATTTATGAAAAACACCCAGATGGACTTTATCACTTAAATACAAATAATATTGCATCAGCTATCAGCAACTATTATGCCATTCATCATTGTAGTGGAAAAGGATGTTGATAAATTTGGAGAAATTGAGATGGATTTAAAATTTTGCAACACCAAAAGCTGAGAGTGTGACTGGGATTGTTGCATTTTTTTGTTGAAAGTGTTCCATAAGATCATCTTCAAAAAATGAATTTAATAACTGAATGCAATTACTGTAGCTGTTACAGAGAAGGAAACCTATTTGATAATGTGTTAGTCTCATATTTAGCCTAGTTGTTTGTTGTGAGGTTCTGCCTACTGTAACTGAGTAGATTTCTAGCTTAATTGGAGATGTTTTATATATATTTGACATTGTAATTAAAAGCCCACTGAATGTTTTGATAAAACTTTACATTTTGGTGTGAACTGACAGCAATGAAGGATGTATAGATTTATAATAAAAATGTGCCATTTTTGTAATTTTACAGCATTTTTGTTTCACAAGGATTTTTGGTCATTTAGTTCCATAACTTCTGAAGACACCGAATTTTCTGCTGCGAGGAATGACGAGGAAGCCGTGCATCGCGAACAAGAATCAGTGTAGAAATAAACGGCAGCCCCATGTCTCTCCCTCTCCTGGATCCCGTGAGCAGCTCGGATGGATATTGAGGCCGACAGGAGAGAATAGTCAACAATAACCTCAGTGACATCAAAGGCCCAGACAGTGGTGCTGAGGAAGCCCACTGAGGGGCCGAAACACAAAAATAGAGTGTCGAAGCCCACATTTCTCCGCCGAGAACTCCCCCTTCAGACACGCTCCTGTTGTAGGTCTTCCTGCTGCCATGAACTCATGTCGATGGTGCCATCGCCATGAAGAAAGCTCTAGCTATGCTGCAAATAATTTTCTGCCACCCATAGGGTTAACACCAGCCCGGGTGATAACAAAGCATCTGATAATAACGAAAAAGAGAGTAAACTCTTGCGTTGTCCTAATTATGAAAAACCCCACTGTTCACTGTGACTGTCTTGAATGCACTGCAATTGTAAAGCACATTTAAGTCTATAGAAGTTAATCTCATAGAAATTTAAAAATGTATGTAGCATGACAGCAGAATGTAATTTTAACAACAGCTTCTTTTTTTTTTACTCAGCTCTCCTCACGATGCAAGTTTCCATACTTAGCACTTTTGATCAACACGCAGAATTTCCTTAAAGGTCTCGGAGTAATCGAGGATCTCATTTAACATAGCGTGAAAGTGGATCCTGTCAAAGAGATGAAACGTCAACTCAAAAAAAAATGAAATCAAACACAGTGAGAGACATCTTTACCGCGTGTTCTTCTGCTGCTCATTTATAATCATCAACGCTCTGAAATAATCAAGAACTACATCACTACAACAAACAACGTTTGCTGTTAAAAATCATAAACCGATGTCTCCCAGGTTCTGACATTGTCTGAAATGTCTTCCTGCATCCATAATAAATGGCTTTCAGCGCTCATGCCATCTGTTCTTAATGAGTCCATTTTCTCTCCGAGCCATTTCCATACTGTATTGTGCATTGCCTTACATGCATTTGCATAATTGTTCAAAGATTTTGCGCCAAAATAGATGGGAGAGAGTGTGAGAGGATGATGCCGAGAGGAGAACAGAGAAGAGGCAGAACGAAGATGTTTGTGGAAAATTGTGCGAGGAAAATCCATTTCTTTTTCCTTCTACTCTAAGCCCCACGGTAACCTAATCAGGAGTTGCTTTATCTGCTAATCCACATTTAAACTTTAACCTGTAGGGGGGCTCTTTGTGTTAGTTAATGTAAGCATAAAAGCAGAGGCTGGCCTGAATGACTAATCAGATCCATCACATGTTGTAAGACTAAACAGCTTTTCTAAAGAGGAATCAAAATTAGCGTGACTTCTATCTGAGAGAAATCAGGGCAAACTTAAAATCAAACAATAGACTTATAACAAAAAAAGGGAATAAATTGAGTCAACTTCTTAATCAGCTAAGCTGTCTGAGGCCAGACAGAAGCAGGATCATTCTGGGAATGACGGCAATGAAAAAGGGACAAAAAAGCAACGTGCAGATTGGAAATGAAATGGACTGACAGGCTTGTAACGGGAACAAATGCTGGAAATTTAATAAAAGTTAATTTGAGGGGAAATCTTCAAAGGCCCACAGGACTTGGAATGATAAATGACAGCCATGACAGATGACATATTAGGCTTTTAATATTTCAGTGTATAAAGACAATTAGAAGTTTGAGCTGAAAGGAGGAGCGTAAATGAAATCATCCAACAACAATGGTTAATTCATGGCACCATTTCCAACCCATCAGCTGCCGGAGATGCCAGCTGAACGGGTGAACCAGGCACGCTAAACCGGGCATTTGCGAAATAAAAAAACAAACCAGATGTATTTATGGAATAATTTGTTTAATGTCACTCCATCGACATAAACTATGAATATTTATAAAGGTGAAGAAACAGTTCTTTTTTTTTCACATGCTTGGATTTTCTAAGTCAATTACCTGTCACAACTGCTCCGTTTTAAATGGTGCGATTCACACAAAACATCAGGAGGATTTGTCACTTTTTTTTTCTTTTTTCTTTTGTTGTTGCTTCTTTTCAGGGCGTTAAACATCTGTTGACAGAGTTCACATTCACTCCTCCGGCACCAGCCCTGAAATTTGTTTTCCCTCAGTTGCACGAGTCAAAACACTAAAATACAACTTGGTGGCACAACAGTCACATATGGAGACCCAGATGTGGTGCGCAAAGTGTTTGTGCTCAAATGGCTCTTTTACTTAATCTGAATGAATTCATCAGATCATCCACGTGTTTTGGTTCAATCTGAAATTAAAATCTCTTATTTTTCGTGGGGAAAGTCAACAACTGGATCACACCACAATTCATGTACGCAGAAAGAAATGTGTAATTTCTAGGATAACCTACGGTTAGATCACAATATTTATGAAATCTGAGCGCTGTTGAAAGGAGGTGTCTCAAGGATTCAAAAGGACACTTAACTGCCAAGAGAAACGAAGCGATTCGCAGTAGAAATTTAAGTAGGTATGTGTGAACTTGGGCTTTGGAATGATGAATAGGGAAATGACATGTAGCCATTTTAAAGATCTATAGAAAAAGCCAGAAGAACTAATAACTGAGAAAGATGAGAGGAAAGACCTGAAGGAGTAAGGGGCCACTCAAGACTTTTACCAACTACTACATTTGCCACAGAACTGCAGGAAAAAAAGTGAGTTGTTTTGGAATCAGCTCAATTTGGTAAGCTTTATTAATCAATGTGTTTCTTTAAGAGTCAATTTTTTGTTCATAAAAACCGAGTTCATAAATACAAATAATGACTACTTTTAGTTAGAGGTAGATCCAGTCTAAGTGTAAATGTGTTAGTACCCTCCAATGACCGGATTTTTTTTTCCTTCTTTTAATGAAAGCTCGAAAGCATAGACAGTGGAGATTTAATAAAGCAGAATTTTTACTTTTCCATTTATTTGGCATTCTTTTAAAGCAAAAGAAATAATAAAAAAAAAGCTGCTTTGGCAGTTTTTAATGTGATGCAATGAAAGATTTTTTTTTATTCCAGCCAGATTCTTGTCCTTCCCTTTGAACTTCCTTTCCTCACCCCCCTGCCTAAAAATAATATGTTTCCTACAGACCCAAAGGTAGGTAGGCCTCTGTGGATTTTTTACAGGTTTGATTTTAAAAAAAAAAAAGTTAAGGCATATTGCGTGTGAGTCAAAGAAAAATAGCTATTTTCAGAAAATCAAAATATGCATAAACACTAATTCCTGCTCCTTCAAACAGACCCTGTCAACACACGACTGTCTGGATAGTCCCAACAGTCGTGCAGGTAATTGGCTCACTGTATGAGACAGGTTAAAAAGCTGGGGACTGCACTCAAGGTGATAATCATTTTCATTTTAATAAAGTTTGCTGCTCCCATGGAATACATGTGTAAAGTCTATTTTTATGGATCACACACACTCGCTGAATGCTAAGTAAGACTGGGCCACTTCAAGACGGAGCTTCGTTCTCGCCTCCTCCCAAGATCCAAGCACATGAAAGAGCTCTGAGTCCTCTGCTCCACTTGCTCTGTTATTGTCTTGTTTCCGCCAAACTCCCCAAAGCTCTTCTGAAGGATCTAACTCCATCTAGTGGCTACGCGAGCGTTCTTCAGCGTGTGCACAGCTTCAAACTAAACTTGCAGCTGCTTGCACGATGTTGGAATCAAACTATTTTAAAAAAAAAAATGCATTCCAAATCAGACAGCATGCTTTTGCATTCTTGTTTTTATTCTTCTTTCTGTATTTCTTTTTTCCTTTAGTAAATCGGAGCTACTTTGGCCATGTTTCTGAAGGACCGCTCTGCCAGAGGCTGAGGGGCAATAAAACAAATTTCGAAGCTGAATACTCAGAGCCTAATAATAAAGGAAACCATCTCAGGGGATATGTAATCTTTGCACATCCTCCAAAGCTCATTATTACCATAATTCCACAATAAAGTTGTCTCTGTCATATTAATATTACCCACTCTTTTTTTATATATTCCTTTGAATTCTAATGAAGTTGTCCGGTCCGTCTTCATTTAGCAGATTACTGCATGTAAAGAAACAATAAAGAAGGCCGAGGCTTTGCGACTGTAATCACACAATTTACAACCAATCTCTCGACTTGTATGACAGGCCAATTTCCACACTTATTAAGCCTTCTGACACACTTCAAATAATCGTATTAGCTTTTTTTGGGGAGGAAATTAGCCCAATTTCTGCCAGAGATTCATGAATCAATGTAACAGACCTTTGTAAGTAACTGGTGATATCTCTATTGGCGCCCAGCAGCAGGCAGGGGCCGAAGCTGTAAGTCAAATCCTGCTCCCTGCTTGGGATTCTTCACGGCACACCTTAACTTTTTTTATCTTTTTCTAAAGAACCTGAACTTGGATTTTAATTTTGTTAAAGCATGCAGTCCTAAATTATGCGAGTGATAAAAGGAGACACGAAATGCTTTATTGTCATGACGGTAAAAGGCAACCTGAAGGCCTTTTCTCTGGCCACGATGGAAGAAAGCCTCCTCATTTGTTGTCCAGTCGCCATATTCAACACTGCTTTGCCTTACTGCCGCTGGTAAACACGGCCAAAGTGGAGAGCGCAAAACTCAGGGTGCCATAACTCACCACCACGAAATGAGGCCTCTTACTGGGAGTGGCGGAGAGCAGAAACGTGAGGCGCTCTGCTCATCGGCCCCCTCCGGTGAGGAATGCACACACAGCCACCAGTTCCTATAAGGAGTTATGCCACATCCTGGTACTTTTATCTTTAACCCCTGACCCCTGGCACATCTGGAAACATAGTCTGGAGTCAGACACGAGGAAGTTTTCTTTCTCTCCGAACTCTGAGCCCTTTTGGAAAGGGACGCTCTTCCAGCACTGCGGATATGGCTCTCTTTGTCAAAGCAGAGATATTTAATGGCCGCACCAGCTATGAACTCTTGGAAACTAGTCGTGTAAGGGAGAGCAGGTCGCCGAGATGGTGAGAAAACACAATTGTTCTTCTTGGCCGGATTCGTTTCGAGACTTGGAGGCAGATATAAACGTCTCAGCTGTTGCTGGACGTCTTTGAAGTCCTACGACGCTTATGTGAACAACGCGCCGAAGCCAGTTAAAACATGCTCATGCTGGATGGTCTGAAACCACACACAGAGAGACTTTTTTTTTTATTTTTCTTTGTGGGATCAATTGTTTCCAATCAGTCTTTATTAGGTCTTTTTCTTCTGTTTTTGCTAGGTGGTAAAAGCTGGAACACGCTTTTCCTTTTGAGCGTTGATGGCTTTGTGGAGATCAACTCTCTTTGTGCGCCGACTAAAACGACACATATGGTATTGTTGTGGAATGTAGTCAGCTGGTGGTGACCGAACTGGCTGAGTACATTTGACCGCATGAGTCGGTATGAAACGTTGCCAAGAATACAAATATATCCAGAGCTAACTTAAAAAGAAAAACTGGAAACTGTTAGCAAATACGCTGGTTATAATTTGTGATTTTCTACAATTATCACAATAATGACAGAGGAATTTTCAGTCAGAGTGAGAGTACAATTGTCCCTCATTATTTGACCGAGGAATTAACCCACATTGACACAAACATTCACATGCCTGAAATCTGTATGTATACACTATGTGCACGCTGACAATGTCTTATGCTGTCCTTAGTAGTAAACAAATCTTTGTTGTGCACTTACTAAAATCCAACACTTAAATCTCTTAATACAAACATGTTGCTTGTGTACAGTGGCTCATAAATCTATACACACTCCTGTGAAATTGACAGGTTTCTGTGGTTTGATAAAAACTGGGCCAAATTAAATCTTTTCTGAAATATTTTTTATCCTCCTATAAACTGGTGAACATTCTGTATTGAGCTGAAAAACATTCTGTTTAGGGAAAGCATATATTTTTTGAAAGTCTATATTAATTTAGCTGTGAGAGTGCTCCACTTTTAAACTAAGACTTTTCCACTGCTTTGCTCAGTGGAACTAAGACACTCCAGAATTCACTGTGGTCTTCTTTTACTTTTGTGTTAAATAAACTTTTCAGCTACTCCTATTCCTTAGGCTGGACATATAGAGGATTGTTTCTTGTTTTGTTTTATTTTAATTTTTTTTTGTGGAATCACACAGGCATGTTGGTGCCGATTTGGGATTATCGTTTGTTTTTTATCACTGTCAATACTTTGTAGCAGCTCCTTTAGCTGCGTCAGCGTTTCCTTAGCTTAATGGCCTCCCTGACCAGTTTTGTTCTAATCTGTATTCCTTTCCCTGAAACTTTTATTTTCACCATCGTCCCATATTGTCTTTTATTATTAATATAACTGTTTTCCTTGTCCAAAGGCAAATAAATAACTCTCTGGAACTTCTCATGCACACTTCCTTTTTAAAACCGTTTTTCAATTAAATCCTCGCAATCACATTAATTTCTCTGAAACCTTTGGTTTTGATCAAAAGATACAATGTTGAATGTTGTGGAGAATAGTATTCTGAAGATTACATGAAAGCAAAACTTTTGCAGTGAAAAGCCATGGCCTCATTTTGTTTTATCTCTAAAGCCTGCTGTTTTAACAAGGTGCGTAGATTTTTAAGAGCCATTGTATGTGCAGGTCCTTGATGTTTAGCATCTCTTATAAGCAGACAGAGGCTTGTGTTTTAGTGGAAATAACTTTTGAAGTCCTTATGGGACTTGATGGTGGGCTAAGTTTATAAGAGATGTCCTGTTACTTCAGATGCTGGGCTTCAGTTTTGATGTAAGGACACACAGTTCCCATTTTATCCCGTTGTGTTTACTACAGCTGTCGTTTTATTCTACATGGTGCTGTTTATTGGAATGGAGCATTGGTATTTCCTCCTCCAACGTTGAGTCTAATAAAAAAAATTGTTGAGGTTTCTGGACTTTTTTTATTTGGAAATGTCTAATCATTCAAAACTTTGAAAAACAGCCGTCTAAGAATTTTATTAAACCTTCCCAGTTCTTGTAAAATAAATAAATGTATTTAATTAAATATGAAAAGTATATAAATGTCTCCTGGCTCGATCCACAGTTGCAGCTTGTCACCCTAAAACATTCACTTTCGCTCACAAACACAACCATATTTTCTTTTTTACTGACTTTTACATCTTAGTTGTGTTTAAAATGTATATTTTAGGATCCTAATAATCCCAAATGATATAAAATATATGTTAAGTGTGGCATGTTGACCAAGCATGCTGTAATCTCAAAAGGGAGCATTAGAAGGCAACTGTTGAATAAAATTCACAGAAATTTATTTAGCTGTAAAAAAAAGGGGGGGGGGGCAGCGGCAATTTTTTAAACATCTGTGGTCCTTGCTGAGTGAAACTGCACAGCCAAGACCATTTCACACATCTTATATCTCGGTGGTGTCCTGGTTTTACAGCATTAGGGTTCAAGTTTTCCCTGTGTGATCTACCTTGTTAACTCTTGCTCCACAATCGTATGAAAAGACATTTTCTCTGCATTTCAGTATCTCAATCCTTCTCATTTCCTCGTTTCCCTCTCCCTCTTGGTTTCACAGAGCGAAAGTTACCAAATCTAAGTGGTTGTAGGCATCCATTTCCACTTTAACGGGAGTACTTGCTAATCAAACAGAAACAAAAGACACGTTATCAGAGTTATTATGGGAAGCAATTATGAGGCCTTTGATTGTTCACTAGCATATGAAAAGCAAATCATGTTCTGTAGTAAGACATCTCTTGTTCTGCAGATAAACATAGAACAAGGCAAGGAAACATGGAGAGGAGAAGAAAAAAAAATTATATCAATGAGGGAAGATCTGCCATAATCAGAGTCTAGTTCAAGCGGGCCAGCAAGAAATCTAGTAGAGTCTGCGTGGCAACAGATTAGAAGAGGTCACGTCATGCTAATGAGAGTCATTACCATCACATGATAGCCAAATAAACTAATTGCAAGATTATTTACGAGACAGTGTGTCCTAAATCAAAAGGTTAATTACATCTGAGACGAAGTCCTTCGCTGAAAACTGACCTTTTGGACTGTTCTTTTTTTTTTTTAACCCCTGTTTCTGTCTTTCTACTACTGTTTCACAAAAGACAAAAAGGCAACATCTAGATAGAGTTGGCTGCTTGTTTATTGATAAGCTTCAGGCACAGACCAATGCCTGTTTCTTTTGTTGTTGTTTTTTTTTTTATTCTCATAAAGTACCAGGCTGCATAATTACCAAACATCATCAGACAAGACGTGGTGCCACCGAGGACATTATGTTTCCTGAAGTTTCTGCGCCCCGAAGCCTTCCCGCAGCCGCTAAAGAATGTTTGCTCTTCTTGAAATTAGATGGGTTTAATTGCTGTGGAACAGCAGCGAAAGAAAAAAAAAGAAAAGCCCCCCTCTTAATATGCACACACAAGCACTCTCATACATAAAAAGTCTAAAATCAGGCCGACTAATTATGCTAATAGCCAATTGTTCAGCCGTGGTGATGTGTTTACTGAGCGAGTTGATGTGTTTCCTTTTGCTTCGTCATAAGGCGGCCTGTCTACGGGTCCTCTGTGAGATCGCTGCACCTGAAGGCAAGAGGACTGCGCCCTCATCCATCCTGCCTAACCCATTACCCTTGGACAGGGAAGAAGATAAATATTGTTGCAGATGCCTAACTCTCCGCAAATGAGATTTTTCAAGCCAGATTTATCAAGCCTTGGCGGGGTGTTTAAGGCTCCAAAACTTGGCCCTCGGCATGATAAAATGGCAGCACATGTTTCTGAATCACTCACCACCGTGTTATTGCCAAAGGGTTATGATGATACCGTCAAGTTTTCTTTTCTTTTTTCTTTTTTTTTCTTGTTGTGCTCTTCTGCATCTTAGCCACCATAGCTTTTATGATATACTTTCTGGGAATCTGTGATTTTGAAAAGTTGGTGATCAGTCAGTTTCAGGAAAGTGCAACTTTTTATTTGTTTACATGTTTCTATATTTCAGCTTAATGCCAAATAGTTGTTTCACAGAGAACAAAAATAGTTTTTATCTTACTGTCATTTTTCTAAAAAATGTTATTTACCTTGTGTGCATGGTTGAAACCAGATAGCTACACACACTTTAAAAAAAATATGTACAACCTTTTTCATTTCACCTTTTCATGTATTAATTCCAAAAATAATCAGAAATAGTTTCTTTTTAGAATTTTTTCTCAAACTTTTTTTAAATTCAAAACTTACCACTTTGAACTGAGAACAGAGCTTTTTGATGGCCACACCAAAACATTGACTTTGTTCTCCTTCAGCCACTTTTCAACCACTTTAGCTCCACATGCTCAGGATCATTGTCCATTTGGAAGAACCAAGCCCAATCTTTAATTTCCTCACTGATGTTGATAGATTAATATCTGGGGGGACACGATCCATCATTTACCTGAAAAGTAGGCTAGTTAGACTTTACCTCGGAGTTTATTATGTTGGAGATATTCTACCACAGCGTTGTTGCCGGTGCCATTTTCTTTGCTGTTGTGTGTTGGGGAAGCAGCATCAGAGCCAGTGACTCTAACAGACTGAACAGGGTCATCAGGAAAGCTGACTCTGTACTTGGACTGAAACTGGAGACCCTGGAAAATGTGGTGGAGAGGAGGACATTGAAGAAGCTGTTGTCTATCA
>CAEGAF010079662.1:0-12011 GCA_903067075.1 Micropoecilia bifurca | reverse complement strand
CTTGGATTCCTGAATCTCCAACTGGAAACTGGTGAAGCCTTGACAAGTCTAAGTAGGAGTCGTGTCAAGACACGTTAACTTGACCTAATTTGAAAACCAGCTGGAGCAGAAATAAGGCATTTCACCTTCCAGGTGAGCAAGCCACGGTTTCGTGGTGCAACCTGTGAGACGTTTCACCGTCTGAGTAAATCCCAGAAGCTGCAGTTGGACCCAAGACTGACAGTTTTCGACAGTGACTCAATGTCACTTTAAAAAATTGTGATGTGACGGAATATTTAGAGGAAAAACTCCTCAGTACACAGATGTGGGTCTCTGGGAATAAGGGGAAGCCTACACACTGCCGTCGGTCTATGTAAGGGAAAGTAAATGAAGCTGTGAGGAATGTTGGGGTTCTGGGGTTGTTCTCCCATTCCTTGTCCACCAGAGGGGGCTGAGAGGCGTTTCTCCTGGAGGGTGTGTCCATGGTGATGCTGCACGCACCTGCAGCATATCCCTCATCAGTGGACGGGTATATCAACAGGGAGCTGTTGGTTCTTCAACGCCTGATTGTTGATCAGTAATGATGAATCCCTGTGCAGAAGGAGATTATCCCCTGAAGATCTGAACTTGTAATGCTCAGAACTGAGGACCTGAAATTTCAGTCAGACACCAAGTAGAAAAATAATAAGAGCTTTATTTAGGATCAGGGAATGGGGCAGGAAACCACCGGCAATGGGACGGGAACCTCTGAGGACAGAGAAGCAGGTTAGTGGGTTGTAGTCTTAGGGGGGCCAAGGCTGAATAAGGAAAGATACTAACCTTCTTGGAGTGTTGTGGAGGATGACGGGGTCCAGGTAGCACAGTGGTTCGTGACAGGTGACACTTCCAAGGAGGATCAGAACTAGGAGGTAAAGGGGTGGGGCAGGATCAGGATAGCAGGACAAGGCAAAACTTATGAGGGTCAGGCGGAGAGCAGAGGTCAGGGCACAGAAAAAGAGTCCAACACGTGGAGGCAATATCCGGCAGACAAATCCAGGGGCGAGGCATAAGGCAGAGGTCACAAGGCAGAAGCAGGGTCGAGTCCAGATAACAGAAGCCATTAAAGAATCCGACGTGGGCTAGACAGGGCAGGAAAATCCAAGAGACAAAAAACAAGTTCAAGATCGTGATCAGGTCAGGAGGAAACGCTGGATATCTACTAACACCAAGGCTTTCAAAAATCTGGCATCGTCTGCCTGCCTGAAAGCTGAATACAACTGCTGGTGAACAGGTGGAAGACATGAGCCTGATTGTGCTCCAGCGCAGCAGCATTCAGGTGGACCAGATGAGGTTGAGCTTCTCCTCAGTACTGCAGTACTGAGGAGAAGGACAAATCAGGCAGATGGGCCAGAAACATGACAGAACTACCCAGTCACCGGTTCATCAGGTCGCCCTCCACGGTGTGGAGTATCCCTTGGTGCCATGGTACCGTTTTCCAGGGACCTCGGATCCCATACTTCCTAGTCCTCCAGCTGGCAGCTCCTCTGATTACCCAACCTACCTGTCCGCTCCTCCTCCTCCGCCGCCAACTCAGTCCGCCGACCCCGGAGCCTCTAACTCCCCCCTCAACACCTGGACCTCCTCCTACAAGTAAGATCGCACTTCTTTTAAACGCTTCAAATTCCCACTGAACCTGAACTCACCATTTCTGTTTGTCCACAGGCCAGGATCCCCAAAGACCCAGCCAGGCAGTTCTCTGCTTCTGACCCTCTTTCCATTACCTGTTTGTGTTTTCAATAAATATAACCTTTTTCTACACCTCAGAGTGGTTTTCTGCATGTGGGTTTGTAAATTTCAAGACATCATGACAGTGAGGAATGTTGCATCCTGAAGGAGAAGCATTTCTTTAATGCATGAGAAATGGAGGGTTGCCTTTGGGCCTCAAACTCTGCATACTTTGAACGCCTCTTCTACTCCAGCAGCAAGTCCAGACAATGTTACAGATTGAAATGTGATGTCAAGGTCTGGTTCAGAGTGGCGCCTCTTCCCAGGTCTAAAGGGGAAATTTACATGATTAAATCACTTCAGATAGTGTGGATAGACCCAAAGTTTTGTTTCTTTAATTCTAAAAAAAAATGTTTATTGAATATATTTTGCCAACCTGAAACAGGAAAACAAATCATTCTCATGTAATTCTGAAAGACAAAAATTACATTTGTACTCCATTTGAGTTGATTCTTACTCAGGCAAACTTGATACAGGACAGAACAGGCAACTTTAAAAACTCTATACAGATAACCCGCCTAGTCACAGCTCAGTATTTGTGGAAAATGTGTCTATTTACAGATATTTTTCATGAAACATAATTAAACATTTGCAGATTGTGAAGCTGAAATTCATCTGATGAGGAAGACTATAGGCTTTACCTTCTGCAGGACAGTGGACATCATCACAGAGACACACAATCATTTACAAAGACCAGTCTGTTTTGGACTTTTAGAGAAAGTCAGATTACTCCATATAGAAAGACCTCAGGCTAGGATTGCTGTAAGGCAACAGTGCTGCCAACTGTGTGTTCGTTCAGCTAAATTTCACACAGTTATACACAACTTTTATTAAACCATCGTTGATAAATGTCACAACTTTCTGTGCTGTCACAATCCAAGGCAGAGAAGGAGGGAGAACATGAATCTGTTTACAAATCCCAGAGTTGAAGGGAAAACCAGTTGACAGTAAATAGAGAATTTGGAACTAAACACTAAAAACAGGGGTTTTTTCTACAGTTTATGAAGACAATAAACCAATAAATGACCAATATTTTATGTAGAATGAGCGATTCCTAGAAATACCACACTGAACTCTGAATCCTGTTACTGAAGAGCACCAACGTGGAAACGTCAGAGTTTAAACTCTGATTATTTAACCCAGTGGAACATTTAATAGAGCTTTATTGAGGATGAGAAAAATATGCAGCCAGCTGAGAACGTAAACAATCAGTCTACTGTTCTCAGGCAGTGAAGCCAAGCCGTGACATCAGTAGCACTCGGAGTAAAGCCACTATAACTCAGGCGACTCCTCTCACTTTGAACCGGACCGTCTCTCACGAGGCCGATATGTTTTGCTGTTGCAGGATCCCATTTCTCCTGCATTTACCAATATTTAATCTGACTGACAGCATAAGCAGATAAAAAGATGATCCTAACATTAATATTTCATTAATTTTCCAAAGCTATCCAAGAAGCAGAACAGCAAACTAAAGCTTGAACACACTAGCATGTTATTTGTTGTGTATGATTGGATTGACTTTTCTCCTTAAAAGTGCCTTGAGACAACATGTGTTGTGAATTTGTGCAATAAAAACAAACTGAATTGAATTAAATAATTTAGCCAGCACTGCTGACTCACAGCCAGCAGTGTAACTACTTAGTTTATTACTAAGTAGTTACTTTTACTTGAATAACTCTTTAGAAAAAAAACTATGTTTTGGAGTACCTTTACTACACTGCACTTTTTACTTTTACTATAGTATTTTTTTAAACTTACTTATTTTTTTAAACTTCTGGGTACTCAACCCACTGTGAGTAACTTCACTGAATGACGAACAAGCTTGTTTTAACTAAAGATCCTCCAGAAACAGATGCACACATGCAGTTTATGATCAAGTTTCACAAGCTTGGAAAAACAAACTTTTTTGCTTGATTTTATTTTGTTATTATGTTATCTATGTGAATTATTTTTATTTGATCTTTAAAACACCAAAATTACCAAAATTTAAACATGTCTTGATATTTTTAAATATTAAATAATTGATGTTTTGATTAGTTATCCAGTACTTCAGTCGCCTTTTTGCCAAATACCTTTTTACCCTTACTTGAGGAATTTCTTGGACCGCTACCTTTTACTTTTACTTTGAGTAAAAATATGTTGTAGTGCTATTTTTACTTGAGTAAATCATTTGTGTACTTTACTCATCACTGCTTGTAGTAAGGAGGTCCTGGGCTTGAATCCCAGCCATGGTTACAGACCATGGATGAACAGATGGATAATCTACTGGATTATGATACTGTTACTCTCACAATGTTAGTAACATCCCAGTTTTGGTAAAGTTGCATCAACAACAATGTTGCTATAAATGTTGCAATGTTTCAGAACCAATGATGTAACAGAGAGACCACAACCACCTGCTAATAACAAAAGTCTGTAATTCTTTATTTACTTAACAAATGTGAGCATGACTTTTATTTTTAAAAATCTATGATGGTCTGTTTCTGTGGTTAAAAATAAGATGCTGCAGAAAACAGGAAACTGGCCTTTGCTTCACACATCCAGGTTGTTTTCCAGTATAGCATTAGCTTACATAATGGGAGCTCAGCATTGACACTACTGTTTACATAACACCATTATTCAGCCTTCAGTGTCTGGAGAAACCGTCACTCTGATGGATTACGGAGAGGCAAATACCTGTGAGTCAGATGAACAAACTGTGTCCCAGACACTCATCACTGCTTTTGATCAGCAGCTGATTCATTGTTGTAGAAGATTTTTTATCAAACGACTCCTTTCAAATTTGTTCAACACTCACCTTCTGCTCCTCATAAATGATTCATTACTTTTTCTCAGACAACTCATTAGTCGGAAATGATCATCACTGACATTCAAAGGCAACTGAAAATGTCTAAACTGCTAGATAAATCATTAAATCAGATCATTAAATTCAATAAAAAAGTTTGCTGTTCTGTTGCAGCACTCCACACCAAAGCAATGTAATAAACGCTACTTATTTATATTTGTCAAAAGTTAGCATAGTGCCAGAAGGATTTATAAATGACATGTTTAAGGGTTAGATTAAAGTCCGGACTTTGAATAGGCCTTGTAAAATTCTGGTATTATCCTTTTCAGCCATTCAGAAGCCGACTTGAACAGTAGCTCTTTCACATGGAGATAATGATGATTTTGCCGTAAAATCAGCCTTTTAAAATTATATCTTGGATGTACACAAGTTATCTTCGATATGAACATTTTAGGTAACAAATGCAAAAACAGATGAAATCCGTAAGAACAGTTGTCAGAATTGCATTATGGATTCTAATAACTGCTGTGAAACGAATGAAGAGCCACCAGCCTCTTAAAGTGTCACCTGGCATTCAGTTACAATCCGACCAGGTGAGTTTTGAGTCTAATTTGATCATTGTTTTCATTGCCACTTGCGTTGTATTGCCTTTTATTTGTGCATGTTTTTTTAAAAAAGCAGTCATTTTTTTGAAAATAGAATATCGTCTTTATTTTAACTGTCCACTACAGTGTTTCCCACTGAGCCTGCCTGGACAAATCAGGAAGTTATTGTTAGTTTTCAGGCATTGAAGCAACACATTCCCAACCTTGAACATGGAAATTCAATCTGCAGGCCCTGATGAAACAAAAACACATCCCATTCTCCACACAAGCAGCAGGTCGAGACCCGGAAAAAGCGCCGGCCCAACTCGGTCAGAGTTCAGCATCATGCTGGGACCACAGCTGCGTCTTGTCACACAGTGCCAAACACAAGTCAAGCCTTAACACCTCTGAAACGCCGTGCAGTTCCCATGCATTCCACAGCAGGAACTACTGGTAGCAGCAGTGGCTGCACTGAGGATGGAGCTAGATAACCCATCCTCCCAGTGTCACCAGTTTCCCAAGCTCACAGACCTGCATCCCATCTTCGGCCTCTAGGATTTCCACTTGGACATATATTGGAGGGTAATTATATCAACAACCCTCCCAGCGAATTTTCTGACTGAATCCGAAGCTTCGATAAGATGAGGAAATCAATATTGACTGAGGAAACGTTTCTCTAAACCTCAATATCATGTTCAACGCCCATAGGCACTGGATCATTAGTTTTTTAAATGAAACACATGTCCTTCTGTCTGACAAGAGGATTTTAGAGCACTGAGCAACAATCCACTCCTTTTTCCTTTTAGCCCAGTCAAAATGCTTCTGATTCAGACTCCGATCACAGACTCCATCCTCAGTTCACACCTTGTAAATCTACTTCATTATCTTGAAAGAACAATCCTCTGAAAGTTCCAGTTACCTCTATTGTTTGTTTACCATTTTTACAATGTTTTCCACTCAACTTTCCAATAATACTGGGTACAGCAGTCGCTGCTTCGCTAGCAATGGTATTTTATAGCTTACACTCTGTGTGGAAGGTGTTAATGACTCTCAAGCCAACTGTCCCCCAATGATGAGAAACAAAGTTAGTGATTTTCATCCTTTCTGTGAGACATTATGACATGCAGTAAAGAAAGTAGGTATTTGATACATCACCAATTTTTAACATTTTCCTTCACATTTACCTTATCTCTTACAAAGAGGTAAGGTAAATGTGAAGGACATAATCTACAAAACATTCAGAAACTCACCATGAGCAACACCTAAGAGTAATAAAAGTAATCGACCCAACCTCTTTTCCTATTGCTGAAACTGAAGGAGTCTCAGTGGAGACCTTGGGAGACGGAGTGGCTTCATACCCCAGTCAGATCAGATCTTCTTTTCCTCCAAGTGGACAGATGGCTCTTCAGTTGCCAAGTGCTTTTCCTTTTTCTTTGGAGATTGAGCCACAGCTGATGAGAAATTCCCAGTCAGGATTGACAGTCTTGGCGTTGAATCCGTTTTGTAATGTCGCCGGTTCCTTTGCTCAACCTGTAGGTTCTTTGTCTGTCTTGGCTCGACGTCTGGAGGAAACAGCCACACTTCTCCCTTCTTCACTTCTTTGCATAGTTTTTTTAAGAGACAGGTGTGTTTCATTGGTTGTAGACTCCCTTTATGGGCTGGAGACTTGGGCAGATTATCTCAAATCCCCCGTTGCTTAGGAGAAATGATGTCATTCGATTTGCATTCTTGTTCAAGAACCTTCACTTTTCCTGCCCAAAACCTCTGACTAGTTCCCTTTTCTCAGCTGTATTCTTATCAATTATCTGTTGAAACACTTCATGTCTCAATGGCATATGATTACTTCATCATTTTTGTTCCATTGGTGATCTGACACTAACAGTTTATATTCTCTTCAAGATTACCATTGAAAATCCCAACTCATTTAACTATAACTTCTTTCATTAGTCATTAGCATCTTCGATTTATCAACGAAGGAACCATGTTGCCTTAGCTTTAATCATCAAAGCAGTAATACTATGAGAACTGCATGTAGCATTAGCCTCCCACCAATGAACACTGGATCCTGGGATCCCACATGGATAAGCAGATACAGACGATGGATGAAAAAAGCATACAGAGAAGCTTTGGACTAAAGTTTTTAAGCTAAGAGTAGAAGGTTGTTTTGAAATGGTCAGGTTTTAAATTAAAACTAATAATTAAAGGTTTAAAATGCTGAAACTGACTTTCAGTCTTTTACAGTTTGATCAATGAACACAGATTGTATCAGGACCTCAAAATGTATATTTGGCTTTCTCAGAACCTGAAGACATGTCACGTAATCTTCATCTTTCCCCTTATTTCCCTAAGGATAAGAAGAAAAGATGAAGCTAATCTAATAGCAAGGCCAAAATTGATATAAAATACTCCAAATGTACTAAATCTTCTGTTTCCGATCAGTTGTGAACCATTTTGTTAACATTGGAATACAGAAACACTGGGAGATTATGCTGCTGTTGGACACATTCTTGAATCTGTTATTTTCGGACTCTTCTCAGATGGTTCTAAAACAGTTCATTCTTTCCAGTTGAGCTCAATTTGCAATGAAACAGAACTGGGTGTTGTAATATCTTGGCCTGACTTTAAAGTCCGGAGAGTTTAATTTTTCCATCAGCTGTCCATTCACTGTATTGCAATTATATTTTACATTTCTTTACAATGACTTGATATAAGACAGATGCAGAATTTGATGACCCACTTAGGAGGTTATTCATCTATTTGATTCAGGTGTGATGGAGCAAAGACGCACCTAAAAGTTGCAAAACAGTGGCTCTTAAGGATAACTACCAATGGTGTAGCATTACAAAATGTAGAAAAACATGTAAATTTACGACAGCATATTAGAGCAATTGTAAACAGAAAAAAATGAATATATTTCTGCCAACAAACTAAAATTGTTATAATGATCTCAGAAATTTTCTAAGAACAAGGACAAAAGAACAAGGAAATTTCTGAGCTCTAAAAGTTAATCATTTTCAAGAACAAGCAAAGAAAACATTTGGAAATTTGAGTTTGAAATGTCAAAACTTTGCTAAAAAAATCTGAAATTGTGAGATTTTCTAGAAAAAAACACTGAAATTTCTGAGTTTCAGAATAAGAAAATTATTGACTTTTAAAACTCAGGAAATTGTACAAAAGTAAAATAAAAATTTCACCTTTTGAAATTTTCATGTTTTTTGTTTGTTTTTTTTTTTCAGAAAATTTGAGAATTTTTGACTTTTCTAGCCAATTTTTAACTTTTCAAGCTCAGAATTGTATCTATTTATTTTCTAAAATATTTCTGAGGTTAATCTAAAAAAATCTGAATTATTTGGCAGAAATGTACCTTTTTTCCTATCTGTAATGGTCTTTATACGCTACCATAACATAATTGCTTAGAGCTAAAAAATTCTCCAACAAGAAGAAATACACCTAGTGATTTCCTACATGCTGAAAATGTTTCAGCAAAAGAGGGCAAATACGTAAATAATGATTATTTTGAGTGTTCATCCCTTTTTATTGAGGTATTTGGGTTGGAAGAATATTTAAAAACATTTCTGGAAAATTTTCACTTCCTGTTTTTCTGAAGGTATTTTTCTAAATAGTGAAGAATGTCCACTATTGGATTTTCCTGGAGGCCTTTTGCTGAGGCATTAAATCTTTTAATGTATTTCATGATACTATGCGTTTGATGCTTTTATGTTGCCTAAAGTGAGTTAGATGAAGAATTAACTGTATCTGAAAACAGGAACTCAGTCTGATAATGTAAAAGAACTAAAAGAAGCACAGATAATTGGGGATTTTTACACGTTCAAACCTTTTGCGGTTGTTTGATGGCATGCAAGCAGCGCTTTAGCAGCAGATTATTTGGTTTCATCTGGTAATCTTTAAGGTTCCTTCTTGACATTTTAACAGTTGCTGCCTGTTTCTGTTTTCTTATTGGTTTACTATGTTTGTCTCCTGAGAAGCTTATGAGCAAACAAAATAATCTGCAGATCTGTACCAAGAAGCCAATGCTCTGCCAATCTCCTCTTGCTTCATATGCAAGACTTAGGAAATGATAGGTAAAAAAGTGTTGTAATGGTGTCAAGGTTGCCTGCATGCATGTTTTTGTGAATGTACTGCAGTTGGCCTGAGTTGGTTTGTACCAGAGGTTTGCAGCTCCAGTGTCACTGTCCTGCAACTTTTGGATGCATTCCTGCTTCAACATAAGTTGCAGACCTTTGGTTTACACAAACATATTTTAAATGTTGTATCATAGATTATAAAGATAGCTTTATCACACTCTCACCAATTAAATGAATATTTTCAATCTAACATAACTGGATTTTTCTTCACTTCTTGACTCCAAAAACATTGCATGATTTATTGGAAGTATCTCAGCCGGTCTGCCATACACTCATAGTCTGTTAGACAAAGACAAGGGTGACAGATAAGCTTCTGTTGCAACATTGATGTCTGCAGTTGTACCAAAACACTGGCATAATGCAGCACTGAGGGAATAGTCAGGCCTGAATTTAATCTAAAGAACTGCACACATAAAAACGTCTGGACAGAAAACAAAAGTAAAATCTGGAACAACTTGAAAAACACATTCAAGGTTGTGCCAAAGCAAACTTACCAACACAGTATGGGAGAATAACAAAGAAAGAAAACTGTTTTGTTTTGTTTGCAAGTTGGACAACTATCAGGATTTGCTCACTGTTATGCTACTGCTTATTTGTATTAGTAATATAAGCTCTTATTTCTCCCCAGGTGTGATGAAAGACGTCAGACCACAGCCCTGAAAGATTAAATAAGGGTTAATTAGCAAGTATCAAAACACGTTTGTAGCTTCTTGGATTCGTCTTTCTGGCTTGATTCAGCAAACAAAGACAGGCAGGCGAGTGATTAGCGAAACAAAAGAAAGAAAGTACGGCAAAAACCATAAGTGGATTATCCGGCACTGGTCCTCTTCAGAGACTTGGACTTTGAAAAACTCAAATCCTCAGTGTTAGTTACTTTTAACTTAGTTTTGTCTTGTATCCAGAAAACTAAGATATTTACACTAGAAAATAGACAAAAATATTTGGAAAGATTTTGTATTTTTGCACTGAAGTTTCAGTTATTATTAATCGTACTAAACATGGGTTTTTAATTTTGACTTAAAGGAACTCAGTGTTTCAGCATTTTTGCAGGTTTGTGGAAGTTTGATCCAGACTGGAGCAGTATAAAAAGCGAATGCTGCTGCTTCATGTTTGAGGAAGATTGATACGATTAGTCTGTAGTGTATTTGGTGCAAAGCCATTCAGTGACTGAATAAACTGACAGAAGTATTTTAAAGTCTATTCAAAGCTGAATTTATCTTCATGTTAACCACCTTTTTTGATTATGAGCATGACATAAATCATTTTAATGTTAGTGTAGGTTAAATAAAACATAATAAGAGGCTGAGATAACCTATGATGATGACTAGGTTTGATCTTTCCTCGGGGTTTATTCAAAGTAATGTGCTAAAACCGGTTCTGCTCATCCATTCGATGTAGAAATATTCCCTTCCACTTTACAAGAAGCTTGAGCTGCTGCTAATGAAACCACAAACCTGTTTCACAACAATAAATCTCACACTGGCCTATTAAAACACAAGTTTTACAAACTCTTTCTTTACTACTACGTATAACTGACTGTGTCTGTGTTATTCATGACTGTTTTGCTCCTTTCAGGATTCCTGTCAGCACCGCCCATCCCTTCATGGACATGTCAAAACTGGTACCAGTGTTCCAGAGCTGGGAGTTTCAGCAACACACTCTAAAAAGTGTTTTTTGGGCTTAAGTTCATCTTATGGACTTATTAACATTAATTTAATTCTTAACTTAACTTAATTGTTTTGCTTTTGCTATGCCAACTTACTTTTTTGTGTTCATTTAACTCAAAACTTACACTAAAAAATTTAACCAACTTAATTGAATTGCTTCTATGGGTAACAAGTAATTAAATTAAGTTTAATCAATTCAATATATTCTAATCATCAACTCAATTTGTTAATTTTATTTAACAAATGTATTAAGTATGTTTAAGATAACAGATTTATCACACACTTGGATACACTTACTCAAATCATTTATTTTCTTCTAATAAACATTTAAAATCTCTTTGTCTTAATTCTACAGAAAGTCAACTCAAACAAAAAGGACCTTTTCCTTTTACTTTACTTGAAATAATTACGTTTACCAATTTGTATCCCACGTCTGACCGTGACTCAAGCTTACAGGGACAGATTCCCCAGTAAGTGACTGTGGCTCTGTGGATAGACTTGTTGTCTTGTGATCGGAAGGTTGTAGATTCAATTCCTGCTTCCTCCTGCCACATGTCAATGTGGATATTGGTGTGTGAATGTGATTCTAATGTGAAGTCACATTATATATATATATTGAATTGGTTAAACTTAATAAATTAAGTTGGATAGACTTAATTGAATTGCTTGTTACCCATAGAAGCAATTAAGTTGGTTCAACTTTTTCTTTTTAGACACTGCAAAACACTAAAACTTTCCAAGCACTCTATGTCTAGTCTCTAGTACAAAAATCTTGTACACCGAGCTGAAAGTTTTACTTAGTAGAAAAGACATGCAGAGGATAAACTTGACTTTGGATGGACGGATATTTTTGTGCAGAATTAGGGGTCCATGGATTTCATTGATACTTAAAGGTAAGACAGCAATAAGATGTTTTTATTTTTTTTAATTAAATGTTCGTTTTGTGGGCTACAAATGTTTAAATAATTCAGTAAAGTAGAAGCGGTAGCTAATCTGCCACAGCAATTATGTATTAATAAAACATTAAGCCTAAAACGAACTACAACAACAAACTAAATGTTCTGTTCTGTGTCCAAAATTCTTGAAT